>NW_019104553.1:260533-288635 GCF_001995035.1 Momordica charantia | reverse complement strand
TATGCTCAACTTCAAAAACCTAGACACAAAATTGTACTAAAAAAACAAATTGGAAGTTGAAAAGTTTACTACGTAAAATACTAATAATACAAAAAAAAAAAAAAAGAGAGAGAGAAATGATAGCCACTAAGATAGTTTGAGAAGATTATAATCAATACAAGTATTCTAAATTTATAAGGGGATATTGCAGTATATTCCATCTCTTATACGTTGCTCAACACAATGCTACTCCATGCTACTCCACCTCACTTGTGGGTTCAATCCCGCACGTTGTTACTATCAAAATATTAATTAGATAGAAAATAACAATGCAAGGGTTTAAACACGATATCCTTACTCTGATWCCATGCTAAGTGACCAAGAAACCCAAAACCTTAAGTTAATAGGATATGGTAAATTCAAATATCTTTTTAATGATCCCTTCACTCGTTAAACTTTGCATGAGACCTGCAAGTAAACTGAACTAACTAATAGGGGGTTATAGTAAACACGATTCATCTATGGCCAGTGCACTACAAAATCAGCCAGTGATTTTTATGAAATATATCTCACTCAGTCCTCATGCAAGTGAAAGTATTATGTTCTTTTGCATTTGCACATATATAGTAATTCAAATTTTTGTTCCATCTGATTGATATTCTGATTCTTTCTTATGAAGGGGAGTCGTAATTTTTCGGGGTCCAACTTCAGTTTGAAACCTCATATGAAAAAAAGATGCTTATAAACAATACCAAATGACTTACCAAATCATAAATATAAACACAGGAATTGTGAGATCCAGTGTAGATGTACTTCTGACCAGTGCTGCAATAACAAGAAATTGACCACAAATCAAGATATAGATAGTTTCGATTATTAACTGCAAAAGTGATAAAAAGAGATCGATTTCACAATAAAATAAGGTTTATTGAAAAATCAAGCAACGTACGTGAAGGGAGTCGATAACAAAAGAAACTGATGCTGGTTAGTTCATTCGCTAGAAGTGAAGTTTAAATAGCAAGAACAAACTGCTGCACAAGGAAAAACTTTATAGCTAATATTTTTAAAACAATACTACCCTGCCGACCCTACTGACTGGCAGGTCTGCTACCCACTACTAAGTTTTTTTTACCGATGGAAGAGAGAAACGCATAGAGGAGGAGAGAAGAAAGACTTTTTCCTTTTTTCAAAAATTTAAACAGGGGTCAAAATTTTAGTGGTTCTTGTACACATTTTTATGCAGAAGAGCAGATAGCTAATGTCCCTCAGTGATAATTTGCAAGGCAGAAAAAAGAACTCATTCATATGAATGTCCAAACTTTTAGTGAGAGGTATCTAAAAATTATAATATGCAGTTACACCCACAAAAAGCTCACCTATATTCAGGGGAGAAATAACAACGAATAAGCGTCCGCAAGACTGAATGACCCTTGTATGTAGCAACGGAACAGTCACGTGGATGTATCAAATTCTTTGCATGGAGTGGATAATCCATCCATCTGTAATCCCAGTCATAATTTCTAGGCCTGTTGTAGCTGGAACGAAAAAGAGTGTCGCACATCAATGAAAAGAGTGTTTCAATTTTAAAAGATAATATAGATACCATCTTTTAAAGAGAGCTATCATGCTATATTTTAACTCATAAAAAAAGAAAAAAAAAAGATAACGAAACAATTATGAATTGTTGAATTTTAATATGAATTTATACTTCCAAGATTTTTTAACTCAAACATCATTTGAGCATTAATTGCATAATAGGGTGTTTGTTGAGATTTAGAGATTTACAACAATGGTTAGATTGTACTTCAAATAAGCTACAAATAAAGGGAGTATGGAAACAGAACATACTGAGTAGCATTGCTGGACATCTTTCTGATATCCCAAAGTTTAATGGTCTGGTCTTTACCATTCGAAATCAAATATCGACCATCCCCACGACTATCAATGAATGTGATACCTTCTACATGTCCTTCTAGGATCCCTGCCGCCTTCCCTTTAGATATAAAGCAACGTCGGTCCCACACCTACAAGAATACATCATATCATTTTAATCCTTGAAAGAGAACAAATTTCTCAAACACACAATCCTCGTGCTTGCGTGAATTCATTTATGGAACAAAATTCTAGAACAATTTATTAGTTGTTTTCGGGATTAGCCAACAGTTAGTTGCTTCAAGTGATTAAAACCATTGCAACTAATTTCCAAGTTTCGAGAAAACTGAGGTTGTAAGGCCAACAATCACTCCTGGTTCAAGATTTCATGCAAAAGAGGTTGGAACATTATTAAATAATTGGGAGAAAAACATTATTAAATTGCCTTCTAAACTAAWSTGATCAAGTCTTTGATAAAAGCAGAGCAGGGGATTTGTACCTTACAAAAAGTATCATCACTTCCAGAATAAACCAGATGGCCACTTTCATCAGCAAAACACACAGTATTCACATCAGACTGTGCACAATAAGAGAAAACTTGGAATGTTAGGAAGATTTACCATTAAAAAATTAACAAAAAAACATCTGCAGATCCATAATATGCAAAAATTCCTCCACAGGTGAGTGAAGAACAAGAAGATGATTATGCAAACTATAAGATGATATATAATAGAAAAAAATTACAATACAATTAAGAGGCTAGGTGTGAGGAAGGGTTAGTATATGAACAAGAATCCTCATAAAGTTACSAAATCTGTATGTTTCAATTTTATCGGATGTCCCGAAGGGACCAAAACTGTATGTTTCAGAAAGGCTCTAGACTATATTTTGTGTTTTCAATACATCTTGCTGATCACATCAGACCAGTAGTTGTTGGAGGAAATAGTTAATGATACTTTAAAACAAATAAAATTGAATGTACATGGAAAGGCAAGAATATAAAAAAATTTTCTTTTTTGCAACAATCTTTCAAAATAAAGCACAACAGCTTTTGAAAACTATTCCATCAAATATTTAAAGAAAACACAAAAAGTTTCCATCATAAACCTGTTTATAACCATCTAAAAATCTACCGGGGGATCAACATAATTTGGAAAATAAAAATTAAATTAATAAGTATAAGGTATTCAAACTAGACTCAATTATAAACCTGGGGGGTTAGACTGTCAAGTGTCCACCATATCACCAATCAGGCTTTACAAGCAATGTTTTACCCAGGGGACTCAATAAAATCTGTATTCACAATCTCTTTGTGTATTTTATGATTTCATCCAATTTCTGCTATTGCGAAAACAGTGACTTAGAAATAGATTTTCGAAGTAATTTCTTCTCTAGGAACAACCAGAAAATTTTCAATTTTCTTTTACTGTCTATCAGTAAATGGAAAAAGGAATACAAGGCGGGTGCTCTTTGTTGATGTCCTTATAAAAAGTGTTGTAATTTTTCAGTTTCTCTCCACTTTATTACCGATAACTGGGATTATTCAAGCTTTTTCACCTCTTAAGCAGTTTTGTTGCCTTTACCTTGGCAACAAGTGAGAACAAACCAATCTTTTCTCTGTTTTATTTTTTTCTGACAATTTGATATCACATATTCTTATGTATAATACAAGAATGGTAAGAGTTTGAATCGTTAAAATATCTCAAGTTTTTTTTCGTTTTACATGCACCTTATGCAATTAAGCCACTAAATTAGATAATTCAAAGAGCACAATAACTCCACCTCCATCCAACCCCCAAGAAAATGGCACAAAGTAAGAAGAATAACAGTACAGATGRAAGATACTGAAAGGTAAACAAAATTTAGACATCGAAAAATACTCTACAGGTATATAAATCATATTTCGTAATACTTGATGCTCTTTTTAGATAAAGAATGTAAAATTAGAGAATGATGAAAAAACGTAACTCTGTGTGCCAAAATTCGAAGGGAAAGTTTATTAGTTTCGAGATCATAGACGTAAATAGAATCATCGCTACTTCCAGCAACAAGTTCTCGTCCATCTGTCGAAAACTTCACAGAGAAAATTCCAAAAGAATCTCTTCCATTGCCATTTGCACAGAAATCCAGTCCCTCATGGACATCCTGCAGCATTTTTAATATGAAAGTGAAGCAAGCAAATCACAATAGAGAAATGGGGAACTCCGTATGGCAAAAGAAAATTACAGATTTCCAATAATCTCAGTCAACTAGCTTCAAGTGCCAAAAATGTAGAATGATGGTTGAAGCTATGCAATTCAATTTTCACAGTTACATAATGTAGCTAAATCAATCATGCACTCTTTGTTCCATTTTATGACATCTAACAATTCGTACTTATGCAAGGAGCAAGCAAGATCAGCTGACCATAGACTTTCCACCCACATAATTGCATTGCTGGTACCACACATTTTAAAATTTTCCAATAACCCTCGAGAAGATAAGAATTCTATTGAGTATCAGATAGTCGAGAGATACCTACAGCTAAACTAAATTTTCATTCTTCTTTATGAAGCTAAGGTACTTCCACACTTTCCAAGGTACTTTAGCTAAATAGTCAAAGTAGGGAGAATCACAGATTCACAGTCAATAAAACAAGACGTTGGCCAAGAATTTGTGTCGTTACATTATATAGCATCTAAGAACCATATTTCAACAAATGATATTGTCAAGTAAAATTCAAATTTAGCAAAAGCTCATACTGTAACATTTGCAAGAGACTCTGTTTCAGCAGATGCCACATTAACAATATGAATGATTGGTGACATGCTGGCATAGACCTGAAACAACAAGGTCAATGAGTTAGAATATTCTAAGACACAGACAGGTTCCCAAACATTTCACATAGACAGATATCATCCATTCATAAAACAAACCGTATTACAATAGAACAATAAATGCATCCTAAAACCTCCAAAACACGTTCATCACAAAAACAGTAGTTCCCATTTTATCTCAAAGGTGGAATTATTTTGTTAAAATGTGGAGCTGAATAGCAACCCAACCATGTCTAATGCCAACAACAACAAGGACACAAAAATGAATTGCATTTGAAGCATTTTCTGACCCAGTCACAAGTATACACTAAAAAATAGAATAATCTGTGAATAGATTCCCCATTAAATAAAATTAATAAAAAATTAGAATTTCCACTCAAGCTAGCAAAAGAACGCTCATCAGCATGAGTAAGCTACTATAATTTGTAAGGGGTTTGTGATTCCTCGATGGGGTTCTGTTGTATTGAACTTATTGAAACTAACCAAATAAAAGGAACAAAAACCTCAAAGTTGTGATCTAACACAAAGCATGAAGGACCCCTTAGTAGTTCTCTTTGAAATACAACCTAACATGTAAAGGCATGCAAGAACATTTTATTCTGTCCTATTTGATAAATCAGGCACAAGAATATGCTAACTATTTCTCTTCCTAGAACAGTTGATGGATGGCTTTTTGAAGCTCTCCAAGGTTGGCATCTGAAAGACAAAGCAAAAGTTTTGTGGGTAATTGCAGTTTGCAGTATTTTGTGGGAATTTGGAGAGAACGAAGTTGACGGTTCTTCAACGACATCTCTCTCCCCTTTGATTCTTTTTGGGAGAATATTCATACTTGTTCCTCCTTATGGTGCCTAAACTATAAGAAATCCTTTTATAATTATAGCATAGCTATGCTCTGTCAAGATTGGAAAGTTGTATTAGTCTAATTTTAGGGGGGGCCTTCTCATCCCCTGCCCTTAGTTCGTCCTTCAAAACAAATATCTGACAATAGAAAAGATAAATTAGCTATTCTATAATGTCAAAGTGCCACAGAAGCAAATATCTTGAGACTTGGTACATGAAAATTTCCTCGAGTAAGCACTTACAAGAAAACGTTGGTTAGGGCAGAGTGATGTATCAGTAATTGTCCACCGCAAACTTTTTGCAACAATGTTCTTTTGAACTTTCCACCCGTTATCCACATTATATATTCTAATGTGGCTTCCCTGTCAACAAATGCCCCAATTATTAGCTACTTATTACAGCATGTAAGCAGCGTCTCAATTTTTCGACAGAGAAAATCTAGACTTAATAGTTCATGGATAGACACATTTAACACAGCTTTAAGAACTGGGAACAAGAAAGATATAGATGTCAGTACAATTAGGACCAACCTAAAGGATTCATCAAAAGCCAAATAGAGCTTTCACATATTATATTCTACATACGGTTTGTACAGATGTACCTGAAATCCGGYAACAAATAGGGAACCATCTGCTGAAAACTGTGAGACATAGGCTCGGCTGGTCATTTGATCCACAAGCCATGGACCATTAACAGGCAAATATCTGCTTAAAACGTGACAACAATCTCCAGCTGAGAACCGGCCCTTTCCCGAGTAATTACATTCTCGACCTGCCAGCATTTTTACAGGGGAAACAAATATCTCCCTCTTCCCAGGCACTACTTGGCTCAGAAGTGCACTAGGTCCCGATTTCATCCTAGTGAGCTGAGCAATTTCATCATCTAAATTATTCAAAGGTTTATTATTGGAAACTTGACCTTCGTCCGCTGCATTGATGATATTCATGTCACCATCACAGTCAGAACCAATCTCCAGTCTACTCAAAGCGTAACCCATAGCACCAATGGTGGCCCAACCAGGAATACCATACATTTTAGTTCAAGAATACCCTCTACTAAGTAGCAAGCAACACTCATGAAACTTAAGATTAATCTTCATCTGAACCCCAACTTCATTCCATTGCCGTTTCCCTGAAAACCAGATGTTCCACAACCCAGAGAAACGAAAACCCAGATGATCTGTCAATAAATTGTTGGAAATTACATCAATAAATGAAGCTAAATCATAAAAATAACCCGTATTCCCAAACCCCCAATGGCTAACTTCAATTATATGCAGATGGGTACATAATCTAGCCCCTCGATTGACATTCTCACTCTGTTGGAAATGAATTTATCCACACAAGTTTAATTAAATTGTATGAGCTGATGAATGTCGAACCGATTAATTCATGCATATAAGTTACAAGGAGGAAAGAGGGGAAGAAAATCTGACCTCTGTGGTGCGAATAGAGGGAGATTGTGCGGAGGAGGAGGAGAAAATATGAGATTTTGAGTTGAATTTTGTATTGGGAATTGGATAATGAGTTGATTTTGGTTGTGGGTGTGGGCGAAATGGAATTGGGTAGGTACGGTGTGGCTGATTAATAACTCTTCGTTGCTCGTGCTGTGGCGCTTGGAAAGTCGGGCTTCTGCTCCCGAGTCCCAACAATTGAGATGAGGAGAGGTTTTTTCTCTATTTTTTCCTTCTTCTTTTTTTTTTTTAAAGGTTAAATTTATTCCAAACTTTTAAAGTTGTGTTTGAAATTTATGTTAAATTAGTCTATTTTGATGGTTGTAATTTTAATTTGGGTTGATTTTGATTATATGTGCAGGTGGAATATTTTTKATGGGAGATATATGTCAAATTATCGGTGAACTAGACTCGTTTTGACAATTATGTTGGTTATTTAATTTTGTTTTTTTAATCATAGTTTTTTTAATATCCAATCTTATGTCCTAACTTGGCTTTATAATTTTGTTCAAAATATATTCTGCATTTGGAGAAATGTTAACTTTTTTTGTTTTTACCAAATGTGTATAGTTTTCTTTTTATAACGTAGCATTAAAAGGATGGCCTTAATATTATATATATTTGTTCTTTTTTCTTTTAAAAGGTGGTCTATAGTATTTTAAATTTTTTAAAAATAAATTTGGACCAATGCTAATAGAATTAATAAATATCTAAAATAAAGGTGATAGGAAATTTTTTATGAAAAAGTTRCGGCGAGGGCGAATTTCAAAATATTATCAAAGAACCAATAAGGAAAAATATTTAACAAAAATAAAGGAGTGGAAGAGATTTGTCATAGTCACTTGAGTATCCCAAATTTATACCSCATAAAATACTATTTTGAGTCGTTGTAATGTTAATTTTTTATTAGCCAAAATGAACATAGTTGAATTAAGAGGGCGTGAGTTCGATTCTCCACCTCTGTATATTGTACTAAAAAAATTTTAATTTTGGTTAATTTTCATCTCATTTCAGTCTTCGTACTTTTAAACAATTAATTTTCAATCGTCATACTTTTAAAATATTAAGAGGAAATGAGTGACTCATTGGTATAAATGGACTAGGGTTAATTAAGAGTGAGTGAGTTCAAATGTCATGATAACCACTACCTTAAGAATTAGTAATTTTTTCTTTTGTGTCGAGATGCGCGTAAGCTGGTATGAACACTCACGGATATAAAAAAATAAATACTATTTTATACAGTTCTAACACAAATTCTATATATAATACAAACCATTGAATAGAATTTTTATCGACCACATCTATAATTTCTTTTTATGTTTTTTARTCASCTTTTTCAAAATACATCACCAAATTGTCCATTTACTTTCAACATCCCTCAACTTACTATTGGATTTCTCTCTTATTTCCCTATCTCTATCTATCTCCCTCTTTCTCCATTATGCTTTTCCCTCCCTCTATTTCCCTCTCTCTCTCTTTCCAATACTTTTTTCTTCTCTCATTTTCCATTAATTTTTTTTGTCTTCTGTCATTTTCCATTAACCCATTATTTATCTCTTTCTGTCGAGGAGTTTTCTTTCATTATCTCTACAATTTTATTGTGTTTCTCGTTCTCTTCTTCTCTACTCCTCTCTTTTTTTTTCTTTTTTTTTTAACGAACAGCCCCATGATTTTGGTGATCTTCAGCAATCGTCACGACGAGTGCATCAAAATCGACAAGGAAGGTCGTTTGTCGAATAAGGAAGTTCAAAGAAGGAGAAAGTTCGGCCTAACCATGAGAATGAGGATAGAGAAGGAGATAAAGAGGGAGCGAAAAAGTTGAGCGACAGAGAAAAAGTTGAGCGACCGAGAGAAAGTTGAAATAAAATGTTATCTAAATAATAATAATAATAAATAAATCAGATTAAATCCATCGGAACTAAATAAATAAATTTCGAAACAGTTGGACAAATCCAAATTTAAAATGAATTAACAAATAAATAAAGATTCTTTTAATTAAAAATTACAAAGGAGGGAAAACGCCAGTTCCATCCAATTTCCCAAAAACAAGACAGAAATCAGTTTCTATTCCAACAGAGCGAATTTGGGAACTTATCCGTCCGGCGGACACCTCCTTTGGCCTCCGACGATGTCCATAGAAATTTTCGCCAAGATGTGAGCTGCGTTGTTCTTCTCCCTACGGGCGTGGGTAATTGCAACGCCATTCTTCTCTTCCACCATCCAATAAATCTCAGTTAGGTCAGTATCTTCTTTCTTGATCAGCCGAAGTGCTTCTGTTCATGTTAATTGAAAGAAGAACTTTGAAAATCGCCATTAATTCGAGTGATTTTACTGATCTGTTTGCTCTTCTTTCACAGCATCAGTGTTGATTTTCCAGCAATTCGGGGGCGGAGGACTCCAACTTCTGTCTCTTTCCTCATTCGATCGAGTGCGAATCAGGTAATTGCCTCGAGCTCTTGGAAGGTCTGCTGTTTGGGAGTTTGGTTCATCTTGCTTGATGTCTGCTCTGAATTTATCCATTGAATTGCATAGGTCTGGTCAGCTGGAGCTTCCCATCTGAAAATTGCTCTGTTTCTGTGCTCCCATATCTGCCTTGCTATTATCATTCCAAGTGAGCCTTTCTTCGCTTTTTGGATTCTTTTAGGATATATGAAATTGGTTAACTATTTGTTTTTTCTTATATGGGTTTAGTTACTTTTAGCTGCGAGAGTGAGCATTCGAGCGATCRGGAGCCTCTCTGCCTTCCGTTTCAAAATCTTTGTCCATTTTGTCTTCTGGGTGTGTTTCTTGAGCTTCATTTGAGCAACCTTCCTATTATTTTATGGTAACATTTCTCTCTATCTTTTTTCTGGTAGTTAATCACATGGGAATCTTTTATAGTACTTCGTCTTTCTTCCACTGGTTTGATTGTAGATTTTTGCTTGTTTTGTTGCCTGATTCAATGGGGCGAGGATCTAAAGTCAGTAAAGAGAATTTTTCATGAGTTTTTCTTCAATGGAGCTAATTGGTTTCTGACCTCGGCTGGGTAAGTCTCTTTTGGACATACATATTTTTCCCGAATCTGATGTGAATGTACTTTTGGGACCGCCTGGATAATGCTTGAATAACTCCACTTGAATTTTAGATCAAATCATCATATATCACTTTGTAGCTAAAAAACTGGTTGAAGTCCATTATCAACGCCTGCTGCTTTCAAGACTTGTAAATGGTGAGCATGGAAAAATGAATAGACTAGATAACTATAGAAAATCCATGCTAGATCTCGAATTCACATTGTGCTTGTTAGAAGGGACTACAACAGAGAGTTTATTGTCTCTCTAAATTCTGGACAAGTTATTCTGTCTTTGTATCATCCATGTCCTCTCTTTCTCTCCAATTTGGCTAGATAGGTCATCTGATAGCTATATTTAGTCAAATTGGTGATTGCCTGTTTAGAACTTCGGTGGATTAGTCACGGGTCATATATTAGAAGTTAAGTTTAATCATTGCTAAGAGAAAAATTTACACAAGTTCAAATAATTTAAATTAGATCATACGCCAAACACACTCCCTTTATCGTGTCTTTCATATTGGCATTTGAATGTTTTCCACTTTCTGCACGTGCCTACTTGCSGAGATGTGGCATAGTATGTCACAATCGTCATTTTAATGGAAAAACATGATTGTAAGGATTGAATGATACTGCTAAGAACAAGAAATTTTCAGTTTGATTGTGATTGGGTTATATTATTACCAATGCCATTTAGGCATGTGTGGAGTATCAAACTCTTTTTCCTTCATTTGTTTCCTTTTTGGACGAAGAAAGCTATTGGAATGATTTAGTGCCCCACCTGTAGATTTTGTTTGGGGCAGTTTAGTCCAATCACTGATTAGGTAGGCTTTAATTATGGGCATCAGGTTTTTGGTTGGTTTCTTCTCTTTTGGCGATTAGTTTGTGTTAAGTGATGGTTTTGGTTTCCTCCTCAGCAGTCTATCCTTTGTTTTGGCGAGCTTTCTTGTAATCAGTGTTCAACATCTGTTCTTGGGCTTCAGTTCTCATATTTTTATGGGTTTTGTTTTCTATGTGCTGTTTGTTTTTTCTTTTTCCTTTTTCGCTTCCTTTGGGAGCTTGTATCCTTGAACTTTTTTCTTCCTTTTCATATTATCAATGAAAAGTTTGTTTCTTGTTAAAAAAAAAGAGTGAAGACCTTGAAATTGCTTTACCCTTTTTACTCTCTATCCTTTTTATCATTGCTCTTGGATATATGAGTTCAGAGAAAGTGACCCTTGAGCAAAAGGTCACCGATTAACTTCAAAATGACATATTCTGGAGGGAATGGCAGTTTCGAAAAAACATGAGATGGGATATTAAAAACCTTTTGTATAATTACACAAAATTAGTGGTATGTTTTCCTAGCCAGAAACAACCAATAAAATCACTCACATTCTTTTTTCCCATTTGGATCTTTATTACAAATGAAAGAGTTATTACAAGTCAGCTTACAAATAGGTCATTGCTATGTCCTAAATAATTGTGAATCAGTAGATTTTGTCTATGTGGTCGTGTTGTTGAAAAATGAGAGTGTAGATTTTGATCTTCTAATCACATACAAAGATATTTTGATTTTAGTACTTGGAAAGAGGTCGTGTACATTGAAGAAATGAGATATGGATCAAAAGAAATATGAAATTCCCAAAGAATCATCATCTATCTTTCCATTTTAAGAGTGCATGAATACTTTTTGACGTTCGCTTGATAAAGTACAATGTTGAGATTGTTGAATTGTATAAGTTATAGGTTGAGCTTGCTAACTTGTGTAATAGAGTATGAAAACTTTCACCAAATAAACGAGTTCATGAAAGGCTGTCCATCATCTAGTGAAGTATATGATTGTAGGTTTGTGATTGGGTCTTGTCTTGTAGTTTCAATTTTACATTGCGGTCCTATGGTTGGTTTTTTATTTATTTATTTTTTTTTTTTGACAAGCATTGCGGTCCTATGTTGTAGTTCTAGTTTATGCTTTTGGATCTAATCCTACTTGGTGATTTTGGTTGTAACTTATAGTTCTAGGATTTTTACTCCAGTTCCTGTTGGTAAGAGTGGTTGTATGGTTTTGGATCTAATTCGGGTTTGTCATTGGGGTCGTTACTTTGCATTGTAGTTGTAGGTATATAGTTTTGGATCTAGATAAACTTTGTGATTATAGCTCACTTACGATTATTTTTTTTTATTTTTTATTTTTAAATGTATGAAAAGTTGAGCTTTCATTGAGAAAAATGAAAGAATAAGAAAGAGGTAAATAAAAAAACTAGCCCAACAATAGGAACCAAACTAGAGAATGGGCTCCAATCAAGTAAAATCAAGTCTAAGGAATAATTACAAAACACGTTAAACACCAAGGCCCAAAGGGAAAMATTGAACACCTCCTCCCTCGATCTCTCTACCCCTCTAAAAATCATGTTGTTTCTTTTAAGCCACAAACCCCTGGCAAAGACACCTGCTTGCCACTAAACTTATAGCTCTAGTTTGTGGTTTTAACTCAACTTTCTCAGTGATGCTGTTAGATAACCACGAAATTCAAAAACTTAAACGAATGGGCTATAATAAATCTAATCGTTTATCAATAATCTAACATTCACCCTCACTTGTGAGTTTGAAAATTTATATTAGACTCAACGAGTGATTATCAATATAGTTGGGGAGGAAATGACACTACAGTGCTTCAAACACATGCTTCTTGCTCTGATACCATGTTAAACTATAAAGCACGGACACTCCATTTTAGGAGTGTCCATGTCGGACATGCAAATTTGCATGTCTTTTTTTGGACACGTCCTAGACACGCGGGGACACAACATGACAAAATTTTTTAAGATAAAAAAAATTAAAAAAAAAAAAAGAAAACTAGAAAAACTTTAAAAACTTTCCACTTACTCCCCCCGCCTTCTTCCATCACCAACGAACAACACCCACCGCCGCCAGCTAGGTTTAGGTTTTTTTTTTAATTTTAAATTTAAATAATGGTCGGTACTTATTTTTTTTAATAAGAAACAACACTTTCATTGAGAATAATGGAAAAAGATACAAGATCTACAAAAAGGGCCTACATAAAGGACATACAAAAAGACAGCCCTGAAAGAGGACGCCCCCTAAAGAAAAGGACTCCAACCCAAAAGAATAAAGCCTAATGGATAATTACAAAAGGGTTTAGAAATTGAACCCCAAAACGAAGTATTAAATCTAACGATATCCCAAACATAGTCCACAGACTTTTCCACCCCTAAACAATCTATGATTCACTTCCAGCCAAATACCCCATAAATYTAATGGTTAGTACTTAGTTATAAACTAAAAGTTTTGGGTTGGATAACTGATTTAGTATTRTTAAGCATATTTTGATTTGTTTTGTTCAATTTGTGTGGTTAATTTATTTAGAAGTATTAGTATTACTATATCAATTCACATATGCATATATTATCTAAAAATAATAATAAATAAAATAATATGTCCCCAAAATGTCTGTCCTATATTTTTAGAAATTGGCGTGTCAACGTTGTATCCGTGTCTATGTCCGTGCTTCTTAGATGTTAAATCAAAATCACTATTCAACCCAAAAATTTGTTTAGTGGTGATTCAACAAATGATTATGGTTTTACTTGCAGATTTTGTTTTACATTGTGGTTATATATTATAGTTCTCCATCTAGTTTTACTTGGCGATTCTTGTTGTGACTCTTAGTTCTAATTTATGGTTTTGACTAAATTTTCTTATTGGTGTTTACGATTCTTCAGTTCTGGATTTATTTCTAGTTTGTGTTGTATTTTCAATTTTGCATTGCGGTTTGTGTTGTAGTTCAAGTTTATGATTCTGGATCTATTTTTCGTCGATAAATAAAAAATGAAAGAATATAAAAGGGCCAATCAAGAAGCTAGAAAGCACGGACCAACAAAAGATAGGCCTACAAAAATGACAACCCTAAAACGGAGTCAAACAAGAACTAATCTAACGAAACAAGAACTTCTATTTTGACTTAAATTTATGGAAAGGTTAGTGCACACATGTTTACTTCTTAAGTATTCTCTCATTGAGTCAGTCTCATGTTTAGTTCTTCATGTTTTGGAGATTTGTGTAGCATAGCATATGGTTAGTTGTTTATGACTTTTGGAGTTAAATCTCATGTTTTTCAAAATTTTTTAGTTTAATTTATTTTCCGTGGAGATTATAGTTGTTGGCTGAAGTTCTTGCTTATGAATCTAGATTTATACTTTTTTTGTGTGATTTTAATCCTGGATTTGGTTCTGATTCTAGAGTAGTATGATTGCGATTTGTGTAAACCAAATTTATTCTAAGTTTAAGGTTTTCACGAGAATTAAAAAATTTGTTAAATATTTATCAAACTCTGCTYGAATTCTGATCTAACTTAGTACATGTTGTAATTTTATATGTAATGTTAAAAATTACATTTTTATTCTCGTCAAAAAAAAAGAAGGAAAAAAAAAAGAAAAAAAGGAATTCCATAGTAGTAGAATACCAAAAATAAAAATAAGGCTCTTMACCTGCTTGTAGTTTTTTTTTCCATGGGACCCACTACTCTGTAGAAAATAGGAGTACATACATACATATGTACACACATACATACATACATATGTACACACATACATACATACATATGTACACACATACATACATACATATGTACACACATACATACATATGTACATATATATGTACATACATATGTACATATATATAGAGATATATATATCATTAATCAAAAGCTTTAGTTCATGGGTTACCGTCGAATATTAATCGGAGAGGGAATGACTTTATAGGGTTTGAACACATGACCTCCAGCTTTGATACCATGCTAAATAACCAATCAACCCAAAAGCTTGATCACATGGATTACGATAAATTTTTATCTTTTTATCCCCTTCTTGCATGTTCTTTGATCCATTTTTGCTAGCTATTTTCCATGTCACGTTGTTGGAAAGGCTCAAGAACTTTGTAAGCTGCTTGAATGTTGAGGGTGGAGAATCTGCCATGGGGGAGTAAAATTAGGGGTGTAATGACCCAACCTTACTTGGGTCGATCCAGTTTTCTTCTCCACTTAACCGAACTGATTCGGTTTTCACCCTTATACATGGAAACCAACCCAACCTGAACCAATTACACCCCTCATTGAAAGGTTCTTTTGCATTCACCGTCTAAAACAAAAGGGTCCTTCGTACACTCAAAACCTGTACTTGTCTTCTTTCACTGGGAAAACTGTCATTGTTCGGCGAGGAAATTAACATTTCTTCGTTATTTCGATTTTTAGGCTATCTCCAATTCCTTTTTTTTTTCACGTCTTCCTCTCTTTTCTTAATACGTTTGTATTTTCCAGTGGTTTAATGTTTCAAGGCAACTCTGGGCTTTAGATCATAAACTTTAATCAAATTTGATTTCCATCTTATATCATGAAATTGGAATTCCCAAGGAGTTTCTTTATTGTTACTCATTTTCTTTGGTGTGTCCTCTAAATGTTTGTAGAAATTACCGAACGAAGCAACAGAAGCTAAAATGCATAGACCCAGTTTTAGATGGGTTTAATATCGTCACTAATGTTCCCACGCGCTATGCCTATTTATTCGTTGCACCAATTCAATAGGAATTTTATGTTTAGAGACGTATTTCTTAACGAGAATTCATAATTGTAGCCGAAACTATTTGATGCTTCATTCTTTTGGTAATGGCTTTGGTGTGTTTGAAAATAACAGAGTATTGTTTGCTGGTTTATGACAGTTAAAGAAGCTCAAGAAATGATCTCTCTCAAGGACTTGGTGCCAGCAGCCCAGAACAATGTGAATGCACAGTTCATAGTTTTGGACAAAGGGAAGACAACAGCAGAAGGCCAAAACAAGGCATGCCTATCACTGGTGGCTGACGAAACGGCTGCTGTTCACTTCCAGCTATGGGGGGATGAGTGCGACGCGGTTGAGCCAAGCGATATTATCCGCTTGACGAATGGGATATTCTCCTACAGCCGAAACAACCTGGTGCTGCGGGCAGGGAAGAGAGGGAAGATAGAGAAGGTGGGAGAGTTCAACATGGTGTTTGTAGAGACACCGAATATGAGCGAGATCCGCTGGGTTCCCGACACGATCGACTCGAAGAAGTATGTGAAGGAATCTGTTCTATCTCCCTATTCCCGTATCTTTCCACCAAACAATTGATATGCCTATTGCTAGGAACCATTACTTCGGCATMGAGTTCATTGATTTTGAGATTCTTGCCGATTGGATGCAATGCCAAAGGCAAAACACATTGTGAAATGTGAACTTMGGCTTATGAAATCCAATTTTTTTTTTGTTACTTTCATATGAATTTTACAAATCATAATCTTATGAATCAAGTTATAGGTTACATTTCTTTCTTTGATTTTTTTCTTCTTGRCACATAGATTACACAAATTCAAGCTTCCTAAAGCCAGGTTTATTGTAATGGTGAGCTGAGCATTTCATAAGGGGTCGTTTAGTAATGTTTTCGGTTTTTGCTTCTCSTTTTCAATTTGTTAAGAGATTCAAGTATTTGACAACTATTTATAATTCTTGTATCTAAAAAACATTCTCAAAATTGTTGAGAAATTTTAGAAACGTTCCCACTTTCAATTGTTCYAAAACATAAATAAAAATATTGTTTAATCGTTCTTGAATCTATGGGTGTYGGGGATCATACGTTTTTTTTTCATTTTTTCGTAAAAGTGAGGAAACAGAACAAAAGATGAAAAATGTTATCTGGCCTTGAGAGAGAGAATTATTACAGTGTTGTTATCTGTATTTAAAATCATTATTTGTCAATTTGAGCATAATTCAATGRCTAAGATACACCATTTTACTATATACCAAAACAAGTAACACAAAATTCTATATTAACCCCCCAATTATTTAAACGTCAAACACTCTCGACCAATCTCAAATTCAATCTCCCATTCTTCAAGGAAAAAGAATGGTAATAAATAAAAACAAACAAATAAACAACTTGTGCTTTGACAGAACGAGGAYATCAACTATCCTATGTCATGAATACTACAAATGATTTGCCCGTAAAATAAGGGAAAATGGAAAGGAACAAAAAAAAAATTAACAAAAAAAAATTTGAAATTTTGTTGGGATTGACGTATTTTTTAGACCTAACTCAATTATTTGAGATGTAAACTTATTCAACATAAACAACTCTTATTAAATAATGAATCCAGCCCAACTCAACCACGAAGTATTTGAGTTTGGTTGGTTCAGATTATTCTCAAGTAACTCATTCAAAATAATCAAATGTTTATTTATACAGTGAAAAATCACACCTAGAAAATTAAAAAAGTTATTTTTAAAAGATGTTGAGATTAAAATAAATACACCCATACATAATTTTATGCCGGGTAAGTAAAAGAAATTATTTTAAAATAATAATAAGTTTGAATTTGTTCGATTCAACCCACATTTATTTTAGGAACCTTAAAAATAACTTTAACTTATAAGTTTTCATTTATTTGAACTCAACCGAACCAAAATCCTATAGATTTGATTTGATTGATCAATTTTTTTGGATCATCGGATTTTTTTGAACACCACTAATTGGCGGTCTTTGTTTGGTGGAAAAGAATTATGTCGGCAGTCTCCCTCTAGAAAAAAACAAAGCAATCTCTTTCTTTAAAATGTCAAAACCCTAATTTTTCCCATTCATTTTCCCTCTTTGCCAATCATGCATGCCCTTCAAAAGGGGTTCAAGTTCATGAACCTCTCTCTCAAAGTCAAACTACTTTGAATAAATGTTCATTTGCTTTTAGATTGAGAGAGGGCCACCTTAACCCTCTTGTCATTTTGGTGTTTGGTTTTCTAGCTTTGATTGATTCCTTAATTTTGAAGGTTTTGATCGACGAGTTTGAGCGGTTGTTAGCTCGACGATATCAAGAAATCTGAGATTGTGTAGCACTGTKTTTGGATCGTATTGGGTTTATGTAATTTATATTTGGTTTGTGAGTTTGTGATTTAAAAATGTTATATATTGTATAAAGTAGGTGTTTTTGTAGCTCGGGAGTTAGACATACTCGTGACTTAGAATAAGTAATAAATCTACATAGTATTAAACATAATCTTGATCGCTTAGCTCACGTGATTAGACGACATTTGTATCTTCCTCTTATGTTTGGTTCTCGACCCACTTATTTGCAATGTATTTAAAAAAAGAAAGAAAAAAAACAGAAACAAACACCTCCAAATGTTTCAATTAGGTTAAATTATAAGAGTGATGATGAACTTTGACAGTTATATCTATTTAATCCTTGTACTTCAAAAAGTTCCTAATAAATCTAYGAACTTTAGGTCTATTTAGTCTTTGTATTTTTTAAAAACATATTTCAATACGGGGAAAAGTTTAGAAATCTATTAAGAACTTATAAAAACTACTACCCATAAAAATTCAGAGACCAAACTTTTGATTTAATCGTAATTCGGGTTTCGTATCTTTATTAGAGTATTGATCTWCCATTTTATTTAAAATTACTAAAGTTGAGGCTGCAAGCATGCAAATTTTTGGTGTAACAAAGAGAGRGAAAGGAACAAATTAAAGAAACACACAAAAAAAAAAACTTTTAATCACGATGATCATATACATGTAGGAAGACAAAGACCAATTTGGTGAAATATTCYCTAAGTTTTACATCCTTTCCATAAACATATATTACCTAAAACTCAAACTCTCAATTGAGAGCAAGAGAGTAGGAAAAATTTTTAAAAATGATTTTGGATTGTTTTATTTAATTCAAGAACTATTTGTAAAAGTATTTTTGTTTTTGTTTTTATTTTTAAAATGAATAGGGGTAGAGAGGGAGATAAAGAATGTCTTGGATCGGTATGACAACCTAGAGGGGATGAATAGGGTTTAATTAAACTTTATAAACTTTTTAACACGGTCGACCCAATTTAAACAAATAAGTAAACTTTTTATGAACAAATGATTTTAACAYAAAATTAAACAACAAATTAAAAATACAAACACCCTAATTAATTTCACCACCCAAATAATTCAATTATAAATATTGACCATAAGCATGAATAACAAATTCTAACAATTAATTTCATGCAATTTATAATAAAGAAAATTAATTGCAAAAATTAAAGAGAAGAGAGTTAGAGAAAATGACACCGGAAATTTATAGTGGTTCGGCAAATCGCCTACTCGACCCTCCAAGCACCTCTTGAGTATTCGATTAAGAAACTTTGACTCTTTTCAAGGTAGGAGTCAAACCGGTATAAAACCTTCTTTTTTTCGGGAGCAAGAAAAAACCTGATCCTTTCCACAGTTCAGKATCAAACYGTTACAACTCTCTTTTTCGGGCTCAAATAAGAGAGAGAAAGTTGGTTCAATTTTTCAAGACAGAGAGAATTTGTAACGATATAGAGAGGAAAAAGGAGAGAGAAATGAAGGAGAAAGTAATAAATTGAAGAAAAAATAAATAGGGTAAATACATATTTTCACACAAAATTGATGTCAGCAAATGTTTACAAAACATAAAAATGAAGAGAGAGACCACATTCCGTAATGGGCCTTTGAAAAAGACTATTTAGCCCRATACCCCAAAAATAATCCACTAATCCATAAATAATGAAGCAATAAAGATTAATGCAAAAAAATATATTTCTAATTTACTCAAGAAATAATTCAACTAATCCCGTAAATAATCAATCAATAGACATAAGTGCCAAACATATTCTCAATTTACTCAAAGGCATTTGATTCATAAATAAACAATAAGAAACTAATCTCAACTTCTCTAACCCATCAAAGATATATAATTCCATAAATTATATAAAAAGCATAATAATCTCAATAASAACAAGGATAAAGATACCGAATACGTCATTTTCCTTGGTTGTATTTCAAGCAAGCCATAATGTTGCTCATYTAGAATTTAATTTCAATTTGAAGTCCAAAGCAACCATTTGCTTATTGAAAACATACCTACAAAAAGAAAGTTCAACCAAAAGATTTTGGTACCCATTTATTGGGTCCTTCATTGTAGTGAGCATAGACTTTGGAACCTATTTCGAAATAGTTCCAATATTTTTAGTATTCATTTTTGGCAAACAAATATCGAATTTATAATCAATTTTGCAACAATCATTAGACAAGAATTTATTCTTAACAATTTGATTTTGCACACTACATTTCATGGAGAAATTCTTTCTTGGAGCATTTTTCAATTTAAAACAATTAGGCCTAACATGACCTTTAACTCCACAAAAATGACAAGTAAGTACAAATTTGGCATTATGCATATAATTTGATTTACCATGAACATGCTTAGACACAAGTTTAGCACTATGCATATAATTAGTTCTAGCATAAGCATGTTTAGGCATAAAATTCAATTTTGAATCCATATTTCTACCATTTCCATGTTTAGGCATAAATTTAGCATTTGCATTGACATTTAAAGCATTGGATTTAGACAAATGCCAAGAATAAGCTTTATGTTCATACTTGTCACATGAGGAACAATTAACATTATGCAAAAATTTATTTCTTTCAACAAATTTATGCACCATACTTTTCTTTGRAAAATTTTCTTTTGGAGCATTGTGAAACTTTACTTTTTGAGAAAAATTTCTTCTAGAAGAAGTAGTTTGTGCATATTTCAATTTAAAGCATTTAGGTCTAATATGACCTTCAATATCACAATGATGACATATAGACACAAAACTAGATTTAGCATTTTTAGAAACAAAATTAGRCATATTAAGCTTAGGCACAATAGGCGATGCTTTAACAAATATAGTTTTAGAATTTGAAGGAGTAGAGCATTCATCTATGTAACYTAAATCTCTTTTATCACCAAAAGGTTTGCCCACTTCAATTATCTTATCTGACCTCTGAGCACCTATTGTCAACTTCTCAATAGACTCTTTTGCAATTTCAAGCTCTTTACTAGCAAGTAATTCTTTTTCCTCAAGCACTTGCAAAAGATCAAATTTCTCACAAACGTCAAGCTCAAGAAATTTAATTTTGTCAATAAATAAATTTTCTCTTTCTCCAAAGATGTATTGCTAGTTTCCAACATAACAATTTCGCTTTTCAAGCTAGCAATGTTATTCTTTAATTCCAAAGAAAAAGATTCCATTTTCTTATTCTTATTTCTCAAATCATTYAAATCARTTATTAATTCGCATATGCTAGAGATTTGAGATCCTYWTTTTCTTTTTCAAGAAATTTAATCTTATCATTCAAGGCATGTTTTCCATCACAAGAATTATCAATATGCAAGWCATTATTAGTAGCTCTATTTTTCAAACAATAATTTTCATCTATCAAAGATTTATTTTCAATAGACAATGTTTTGTACTTCTTTAATAGTCTAACATATTTAGAGCTAACTTTTTCAAGGTCATTTTGCATATTCTCAAATGCATCAAATAATTCATCATATGTAGGAGGTTTGTGATTTACCTCGTTCTTATCGCTTTCGACATCGCTCTCGTTGTTCGAATGAGCCATTAAACACATGGATGATCTATCACATTTTTCTTTTTCCACTTCATGGAATTTTTCTTGATTTTGAGAATAATTATAATTCTCTTTCACATCAAATAAATCGTTAGTAATACAAGGAGAATTTTCAACATTATACATATTATCAAGAAAATTCCAAATATCATATGCATATATAAAATGTGAAACTTTATCATATATTTTTCTATCTAAAGCACAACATATGATATTTATAGCTTGAGCATTAAAAGAAACCATTTCATCATTCAATTTTGATTTTGAAATATCATTTTCACAATCATACAAAATGTCAAAATCAATAGATAACAAAAAGGTTTTCATTCTATGTCTTCAAACATCATACATTCTACCATCAAAGAAAGGAGGTCTATCAATGTAATGACTTTCCAAAAAATCTAAAGTTGTCATAGCTCTAGCAATTAAGCTTTTCAAATAATTTTTCAAAAATTAACAAGATACTTAATATCAAGGTAAATTTTGAAAAATAATTTATGTAGAAGAGCGAAACCTCGCTCTGATACCACTTGTTGGATTGGTATGACAACCCTAGAGCGGGTGAATAGGGTTTAATTAAACTTTATAAACTTTTTAACACGGTGAGCCCAATTTAAACATGTAAACTTTTTCATGAACAAATGATTTTAATACAAAATTAAACAATAAATTAAAAATACAAACACCCTAATTAATTTCACCACATAAATAATTCAATTATAAATATTGACCATAAGCATGAATAACAAATTCTAACAATTAATTTCATGCAATTTATAATAAAAAAAATTAATTGCAAAAATTAAATAGAAGAGAGTTAGAGAAAATGACACCAGAAATTTATAGTGGTTCGGCAAATCGCCTACTCCACTCCCCAAGCGCCTCTTRAGTATTYGATTAAGAAACTTTGACTCATTCCATGGTAGGAGTCAAACCGGTATAAAGCCTTCTTTTTTTCGGGAGCAAGAAGAAACATGATCCTTTCCACGGTTCAAGATCAAACCGTTACAACCCTCTTTCGAGCTCAAGAGCGCCAACCCTTACAATAGAATATGAAATTTGAAGGACAAGATTACAACTCTCTCAAAAGAGTGGATGTACAAATTTACGCTCACAGATTTGTAAGAAAAAATCTTATAAATAAAARCTCTCAATTTGGATAAGAGAAATAAAATTGGAAGCTCAAGAATCTCTCTCAAAATAAATCTCTCACAACAAATTTAAAGAAATATTGAAGTTTTTGGAGAGATAAACAATGGATGAAATTRGAGAGAAAATTGGGAGAGAATGGGTTTAAATAGAAGAGGAAAAAGTGAAGAGAATTTTGAAATCGGATTTAAATTTGGACCATTAGATTTCAAATGATTAAAGATGAAAGGTTGAGATTTAATTGAAATATAAAATAATAATAACAATAAATATATAAATATTTTTTTCCATTCTTTCTAAGGGCTTTCCAACAACCTCTTTTTTATTTTTATTTTTATTTTTATTTATTTCTTTCTTTCTTTCAATCAAGTTACCTCAACTGTAACTTTTCAAAAAAAAAAAAATTTCAAATCCTTTTTCTTTTCTTTTTCCTTCCTTTTTTTAACAATACATTATGCCACATGTTAATATATTTTTTTTAATAAAGCAGGTCGCCACGTGTCGATCTACTTGTGGATCCAACTGTCACGTCATCCATTTGGATATTTTTCCTTTCAATTTGTTTTTGTCATAATTTCTTCGTTTGAACTCCGATTTGGGCGATTCAAATGTCGTTGGAATCGTTGTATCGAGCTTTGCACTATAGACACTTTAAAACACTAAAATTGTCAAATAACAAAATATGTATTACAATCAATCATGAAGCTTATAGTAAATTTATGTTTTATAACAATAATTCTTACACACCAAAAACAATTAATACTAAGTGTGTTTGTTATCATCAAAACATTAATTAATTAAATTAATTAACCGTGATTAAGAGCCAAAAAGCCAACAAAATGTATTCTTCGACTCTCTTTTTTAGTACAACATGTGGCAGTGAGTATTYGACTCATAAGTGCCCTAACKTATGCTCAGGTTGGACATGTATTCCTCACTTATGTTCAGGTTGGACATGTATTCCTCGACTCTAACTCTTCTTTGTTCCTTGATCTCAAAATTTTATTAGTTTATGTTAACTAATATCTTTTTTTTTTGTATTACATAATAATTAATAATACACGTTCTAATAGAGAGAGGGGGAATAATTGACATGAGAGTTTTTTTACTACAACAATTAGAAGTGGAGGATTCGAAACCCACGATTTTTTGGTTAGAAACATGTACCAACTGTCGTTGAAAGTTCACGTTGACAATACCAGAAAGTTCACGTTGACAATACGAGAAGTTTATTGATAGGTAATGCTATTAATGGGCTTCACTCAAATAAGGAATAGTACAATCCACTATTTCTTCTAAATGAGCCATTTTTTTTATTGGATTGCTCCCACTCTCGAGCTTGCAAAATAAATGGAGGATGAGTTTTTGGAGTTAGCTCATCCTCTTGGAATCATGAACTTTATCCCGACCACTATAGYATGTGTGTCATCCATGGCATAATTAGGGGCATGATAACTTTATGTTATCCTCGCCTTCCTCTGACTTATCACCGRCAGTTTGTTCAAGATTCCAACACGGTTGAYAACTAAACGCGAGGATTGTGTTCATGCGTAGTTCTCCATCCAAGAGTCACTTTATCATATTCTAAATCAAATGGTTTCAATAAATCTCCTACCACAGTTAGTCTTTTACAAAAAAAAATAAAAATAAAAAGAAAAGAAAACAGATACCAATTTGTGGTATATGCAAAAAACAAGTTCCATAATGGTTTGAAAAAGAAAAAACAATAGAAGTTGTCATCTAGTTGACGACCATCAACAAGAATGATGTGACCATTTTAAAGTATTTTGATCATATATTTAAAAAAAATTGGTTAAATTATCAAATTTATCCCTATGATTCGGTCAAATCTCATCGAAAATTCCTAAATCGCTCCTTAGCCACTTGAAAATTCATCCATTTTTCCTTTTTTATACCTAGCCCTGGGCTATAATATGTGAGCCAAATAGAAAACATTAACTCATTGCGATCTAAACAGAAAGTATTTTAATATGGTAACAACTTGTAGTGGCAAAAATAATTTCTAAGGTTTTACAAAACCATATCAACCAAATTAATACCMAATCAAAATTTTGTAGACTAAATCAAAGCTTTTAAAATCATAGAAACCAAATTAAAATTAGGTCGAAACTTTTAAAACTCTATACATCAATTTGAAACTAAACTCAAATCATACCAACTAAAGTTCAAGGAAATTAAATAGTATTGGGGTTTGGCTAGATATTAAAAGAGTGAATTGTCCTACATCGGAAAGGTACGAGGAAAGAAGTGTTCTCCAACTGTTGTAAAATGAGTCCATGACAGTTGAGTTTTATTCATCCCAACTTAAGTACTTTAAGTCTGATATACTAGTTCGAGTTAATAAAACGATATTTGTTTTAAGAGAGTGTTTTATATAACTGAGATTGGGGAGATAAATTTATACGATTGTAATAATTTTTCATATATTGAATTTTCCTCCTTAATGGAACGTAGTTTTTTTCTCCAATTTGGAAATTTTCACTTTAATTCTCGTGTTTCTTACGTGGTTGCTTTTTTTTTTTAGTTTTCAATTATTTTCTCCTTATTCCTAAGGAGTAGGAAGTTTTTTTTTTTTCCATCAAATATAGGAAGCCACAAGCACTCAACAAAGCCAACATTAAAAATTAATAATGGTAAGAGAGAGAGAGAGAGAGAGAGAGAGAGAGAGAGAATTAGTGTGTTTTTTAAGACAAAAATAACAGCTAATTGAAGAATGTTGGTAAAGGACAAAGGGAAGAATAAAATGACAAAAGTAGAGCTTTTGGTTTTTGTGTAGAATTTTTTTTTTCTTTTTGAAAACATATAATTAAAAAGTTGAAATCATTTCCTTTGTGATCGACAGGTTTGCAAAACATAAGCATATATTCTCTCTCTTTATCTATCTAATTAGAGAGAGAGAGAAAAATAAAATTAAAAAAAGAAAAAAAGAAAAAAAGAAAAAAAGAAAAGAGAGAGACAAGAAAGTCAATCTTTTGTTGTATGTTTAGGACAAGATTCCATGTCTTTGTCCAAAAGCTTAGCTGTTCCCATCTTTCTCAAAAACAACACTTCAATAAGCCAATCCCCATTTTGGGTTCTTAGGATTTGGCCTTCCTCTTTCTTTTCTATTTTGGAGTTTGTCACTTTTCATCTTTCTCTTTTTTTCTTCCTAAATTTTATTAGGATTAAATATTATTTTGGTACTGTATTTTCCGTTTTTGGTTTATTTTAATTCAGGTACTTTTATAATGTTATTCTAGTTCTCGTAGTTTTAATTTTTGGTTTGTTTTAATTCATCTATTTTCAAAATGTTCATTTTAGTCATTGTACTTTCAACTTTTAGTTCATTTTAGTTTGTGTGCATTCAAAATGTTTATTTTAGTCATTGTATTTTCAACTTTTGAGGTTCATTTTAGTCTGTGTACTTTCAAAATGTTCATTTTAGTCATTGTACTTCCAGCTTTTACTTCATTTTAATTTATGTAATTTCGAAATGTTTATTTTGGTTTATGTACTTTCGAAAGGTTCATTTTAGTAATTGTATTTTCGACTTTTGTTTATTTTAATCTCTATACTTTTAAAACGTCTGATTTGGTTCCTATACTTGTAAAAAAAACGACTATTTTAATCTATATTGGTAAAATTTTGACACAAATTTTATACACAATGAATACACTTTAATACATGTTTATGACTACATCTCAAGAGATTTATCGAGTCGTCATGCTAAAATTATTATCAAAATAAATGAGATAAAAATGAAAATGAAGGGACCAAAATGAACAAAAATTGAAAGTATATAGACCAAATTCACGTTTTAAAAGTATAATAACCAAAATAAACTAAAGTTGTATTTAAACCAAAATTATACAAAAACACTTTTTATCTATTTAGTTTATTTCAGTTTTGGCTTTCATAAATTCAATTCTATATCTCATACACAAAATAGAGACTTATGATACACTTTTTCAAATTTAAAAATCTATTAAATACAAAATAGATTTTAAAGTTCAAATATCAATTAACTTTGAAAGTTCATGGGTCAAATATATAATTTAACTAAAATTTTAAACCAACGATAAATTATACAAAATGGTAATTCTCCATCGAGTTGGTCTCAATTTTGCCTGTTTTTAAACGTTGGAGGTATATGCCAATTACCGCTGAATTATACTCGATTTGACTAAGAAAGAGGATTTTTTAACAACAAATGAAAATATTAGGATTAAAATTAAAATGGATAAAATGTTAAAGCACATATGTTAGAGATATTTTATATAATTTAGTCTTTTTTAATCAACACCACTTTGCATTAAAAAAAGTATTATCAAAACAAACAATTGGACTTCTTATTCTTTGAATTTATGTTAACGTGGTAAGATTGTAGCTTTAGCTTTTATAAATAATAAAAAATATATTGAAACAATTAAAAGGAAAAGACCATGACTATAATATATTAATTTTTGAAAAATAACTTGAAGGCTAAAATATAGTTAATACTCCTACATAATCTCAATTCTTCGATTTCTCTCCTTAAAAATTAAGAATTTTCGTTCTTCTAAATTCATTCAATCTTAGTTAAAATCCAACGATGTCAACCATAATGTGAGAAACAGCAAAAGAAATGGAACTCCCTTCCTCCTCACTAAGACGAAACAACAAAAAGATTTAAAAAAAAACTTTATTAAGAGGAGACATCTGACAATGAAAAAGAAGCAAACAACGATAAACACTCCCCCTTTCCCCTTCTCCCCAACGTAACTTTACTTTCACTTAGTTAACATATCAACAAAAAGACATTAACTTTACAAGCATTCCTTCAACCAAACGAGAGACAGCAAAAGATAGAGAACTTCCTTCCTCCTTCCCACTAAGACAGAACGACAAAAGATAAAAACTTTATTAAGAGAAGACATCTGATAAGAAAAAAGAAGCAAATAACGATAATCCTCTCCCACTCCGAATAAACAACAAAATTAGCACTTAAAAGAGAGAGAAGAGAGAGAGGGAGAGAAAGAACACTATAGTTGTCCCTAATGAGAATACATCCAAACCACCCAACAAACTTGAGGGGGGGGGGGATGGCCAATGAAAAGGGAGGTTGTGGAGTTTGATGTTATCCCAAATGCCAAACACCCCCCTTCTAAGAATAGGCAATGAGGAGATGACAAGAAATAATCAAATCAATGTTCCAAGGATAGTGAAATCCATGATTTGGACATGGCGTCCAATCATTTTTGGCTGCAAAATTTTATGCTATTTTTGGAGGAGACGTGGGCAACCCATGTCCCTTTAGAGTAGAGAGATGACTTTTGCCAAAACACTATGCCCACTTTTCTTCTTTTTTCTTCCATCAAACCAATCTTCTCATTCAAATCCCAATTGGGTTGTCAAGAGGACGAATAGGGGGTTAAAAAAGTGGGTTTTTAACTACTTTCCCTTTCTCCTATTGTGATTAAAAAAAAAAAAAAAAAA
>NW_019104553.1:238200-260527 GCF_001995035.1 Momordica charantia | reverse complement strand
TKKTYTCTTGAAGGGAGCATGTTGTAACGAGTTATCATCTTAATTTTGGACTTTTGTAGCTGTTTGAGTTGGTTTCTTTTAGCTCCATTTTGAGTAATCTTGTCGGACTCCACAATATTTTGGTTTGAAAAGCTCAACATTTAGTATCTTGGGTAGAGAGTCGTAGCAAAGTTTGACAACGAGAGAAATTTTAGAGTTGATTTGTATGGAGCTGAGAGCCTATCGCAATAGGAACTTACCCTCTCTTTTTGTTTACTATCATGGGTATTTTGGCTGGTTTCTACATTCATCTCGTCTAATCACAATAGACCGTGAAATACTTAACTTTACAACATTTGGGTATCGGAAAAACTTGCACATAACTCGAGTAAATAGCCATGGAAAAGGGGGAAACCAATAGTAGTTCAACTAAAACAAGAATTGGGAGACAGAGAGAAAACTCCAATCCAACTAAAGTCTCAGACCCTTTTTCTACCACACAAAAAAGAGCAAAAAAAAAAGAGAAGAGAGAGAGAGAGAGGGGGGAAGAAGTACACAACTAAAAGAAGAGTAGACAAACAAAATCCCTTTATACTTTAGCTCTAAATCCACAAGTATAACATACAATACACAAACAAGATTGGAGCATAAACCAAGCCTTTGTTTGTGAAAAATTAGTGCTTCATCATCATCAATCAGAATGCCCATTTTTTCTTTCTTCCTCGAAAAGATTCATATGATAAAACCAACAAAAATTTACCCCTACACTTCACACACTCACTTGGTTTGATGGCTGGAAGAGTCAGGAAGGCAAACTTTTTGGGCTTCTGGTTTGGCCATCTCAACTTTCTGCTCTTTCAAACTCTTCATTCTTCTCATCATCTCAGCTCTATAAAATTTGGCCACTTAGCTCCTGACTAATCAATAAGCAGCAGCAGCAGCACCAAAATAAGCAGAATCCCAAGATGTTAATTAAGTACCAGAAAGTGGTGATATTGTAAGTAAATATATATATCATWTATAACATATATATAGATATATAACTACAAAGGAAAAGGGAGAAAAGAAACCCAAGTCATATATGTCAAAGCTTCTGTTAGGTGTGGCAGCTTCTTCTTCTTTCTTTCTTTTTTTTTTTGTTTTCTTTTTCTCTTAGGTAGTAAAGTTAAAGTAGTTGTATTAACAGTTAAGGGTTGATGAAGTTGTTTATCTCTTCCATTAGACAGTAGAAATGTTGGTTGTTTGGCAAGAAGTAGAACCCGATTGTCGCCTGCTCGAGGAAGAGAAGCTTCACGTCATGACCGGAGTCTTTTAGGCCTTGGACATAGGCGAGTTGCCAGTCTTGCATCAGATCCAGCCCGGCAACAACTACTAGACTTTTCGGGAAGTCGAGTTCTGCAATGCTTTTGGCTTTGGGACCAAAAATGTTGCAAGCTGGGTGGTCTCTGTCTTCTCCTTCAGGGAGATATGCTCTCCAGTACCAATCTCGGTCTTGGATGGTTACGAAGTATTTACCATCGAGTTTCTTCTCCGACTCGGTCCTCTTTTCACCCCCAAACATTGGGTGGAGAAGGATATTGCCTAATACCTCGACGTCTTCTTCAGCTGCCCTCACTGCAACGTGGTGAGCAATGTTGCCACCAGAACTATCTCCAGCCAAATACACATGAACCTTAGAGTCCTTCCCACTTTGCAGCCATGTTTTCGACTTAACCCATTTGAGTGCAGCCCAGCCATCTTCGTATGCACATGGATAGCGGTGTTCGGGCGATCGGCGGTAGTTAACTGAGACTACAACCGCCTTGCAGATGTTCACAATGCGGCGGCAAAAGGTGTCGTAGATAGCACTGTTGGCTGATGAATGAGCAAAGCTCCCACCATGGAAAAACAGAATGACAGGAACAACTTTTGACATGCTCAGGGGCTTCTCAAGATCAATGATGCCCCATTGAGCCTCATTCTCCGGGGCGAGCTGGTAAACACGGTTGAGAAGGCCGGAAGCTCGATCGACATGATCGAATGAGAAAACCCCGTCAACTGGTATCACATTGGCTGGGACTTTACGCTCGAGGAACTCCGCCAACTCTCGGTTGAAGGTCCCGTCCGAGCGGCGGAGGATGTTGTATGCTAGCTTGAAATTGGAGATGAGCACCCATGTATTCAGTGGAACAACCCTCTGCATCAAGAAGGGAATAACCGAATGAAGTGATAGTGAAAAAGGCCAAGAAAACAAAGAGGAAAGAATCAGTTGAAACTCCGTTAAAATCAGATAAGAACACGATCATTCTCAACAAAAATATCATCTCCAAGATTTTCTGCAGCAAACCCAACTCAAAAATCTCCAACCCACCACTTCCCAACATTCACTCAAGGCCAGAAGTTGGAAGAAATGGAAAGAAACAAAGAGAACCAAAGCACACCAGGAAGTACACTCTTAAAACCAGCTCATAAGTCATAGTTAGCCAAAAACCATCAGAAATACACAAAGGCAGGTCTAGTAATTTAACAGAAAGCCTCCAAAAGAGAAGAAGAAAAAAACTCCTCTCAAGTCAAAATAAGTGCTCCCATCTTTAGCCCAAAAAAATTTCCCAAAATTCAGCATACAGGCAAGAAAGCTTGAGAACCCAAAATCATAACCATTAAAAGCAATGAAAAGCCAAAAGAAAAGAAAGAAACAGAGACCCCATAAATGAAATCATTAAAACAAATTCAAAATCTAGCATATAGAGGCAGCAAACGAATACGGATTAAGAAACAAAAGAGAAGAGTAACACTAATAGCAGCAGTACCTTAGATTCATTAAGGTTGACTTCATTGCTACCAGCCATCTCCCCCTCTCCACTCAAACCCCCAAACCACAGAGAAATCCAAAACCAAAGAAAATCAAACAAGGGTGATCTCCAGTCACAAAAACCCTTTGATTCTCATGGCAAGCAACACAACACACAACAGAGAAAGCAACCAAACCCTCAAGCAAAATGGGTTTCTACTCCTCAATCCCAACTTGGGTTTTGGTTTGGCCCCCTAGTTCTTGTTCTTCAATCTGTGTAGTGGTGTGTTGACAACACCCTTTTCCCTGTTTTCTTCTTCTCTCTCTTTTTCTGATTGATTCCTCGTTTGGAGTTCACTGGACATTGAAGAGACGGGTGTTTCAGAAATAAGGGAACAGAGAGCGCTCAGAGAGGCTGGGAAGATCAAGGATAATACAGAAAATTAAAAGAAAGACAAAGTACAAAGAGAGGGGCGTGTTTGTGATGGTCAAACGCAAAGGAAAGGGGAGAAACGACGGTGGTGGACGGAGACGAGAGAGACGACAAATCGGGCGGCCGAATTAAACTGTTGAAATGGGACCTACCATTTCAATTTTTCTTCTCTTTTGTGTAATTCTTTTTTCTTTCTTTCTTTTTTGTTGGGTTTCTCTGTTTTCTTCTTCTTCCCTTCAAAGTTCAATCTTTTTTTCTTTTTTCTTTTGGGTTTTTGGGTTTCCCACAATATTTAGAATGTGGGGTTGTGAGGTTTTTGAAGGAAGAAAAAGGAGAAGGAAGAAGAAATAGAGGAAAGGGTTTATGGAGCTCAGTCAATGTTTATGGAAATGGAAAGGTTCGGACGGAAGAATGGGCTAATGGCAAATGTCAGAGCCATTTTGGGTCTTTTTGGTTCTTTTACATTAATTCTTCTTTTTTTTTTCCTTTTCTTTTCATTATTATTATTCTTTTTATTTTTTCTAATAGTTTATTATGGACGCCATTCTTTTTTCACTATTTACATCCACTTTTTTATTTCTTAAAAAAATGTTAAAATAAAAAAAAATCATGGATTTTACTTTTGTCATTTATTCTAAAAACTTTCACTATTTTGACCCAGCATGGAATAATATTTTGAAGGAAAATTTGACAGAGACAAAATTTGGAATGATATGACAATTAATGTGCCAATTTTGCGTTAAAAGTCTTCTTCCTCTATCGTCAACCGAGCTCGCTTAATCCAAATATAGCTCGCTTCTCTATTGTGTCTGCCCAATTTAATTGTCACGTCGTTTTATATTCTGTTGCGTCAACTATCCGTTCAAAATATTAACGATGGTTTACTTAAAGAGTATTTCTGAAATGTTTATGAAAAGTCAATAGTAGTATTGAAACTTTTAAACAAATATAAAATCTATGATTTTTTTTTTAGTAATTTAACCTAAAAAATAAATGAGATAATAAAGGTTTTTTTCGTGTGTGATAAATTGTGAAGTCTTCTTATGGAGTAGGCTTAAATATATAGTTTTATCTCAATCAATTAAAAAAAATAACATATTCTTAGATCACCAACCAAAAAATATGTCATTTATTTAGAAGGAGATTGGAATCCATCATTTACAAATGGAAACACTCTTTAAAATATGTCGGTCAAGTTGATATGGAATACAATGAACATGTTTAATCATAAATTTAAAAAACTCATCTGCCTCGTGTTAATTTATTTGAAATAACTTAGACGACTACCATTACTATGTTGCTAAATAAAAATTAGTTAATTAAAAACTAAAAATATTATTCTACGAACTAATAGTTTCATAGAACTTTATTGGAAAAGAAAAATCAAGACCAAGATAAAAATAGAAAATTGTGAAAGATTATAATCAAAATTAGAAAAGTTTCATAAAATTCATAAATTTAATTTCATATTTGGCATCCTAGAAAGTATGGTAGTTTTAGATAAAAAAAAATTCAAAATACTTTTTTTTATTAATCAGTTGTGGGTTGAATAAATGGTTTCATAATTGATTATTGTGAAAAAAAAAAGTGTTTTAAAAAATGTTGTTAAAAATATATCTTCTATAAATAATGAAATCGATTTGATTTATTTCCATATTAGTCTAAAGTGAATGTTTTGAATTAAAAACCAAATCAATTTGGTTAGAATTGATTTTTATTAGATTTAAGTAAATTTTTGTCTATTTCATGTTGATTTTGATTGAATTGTAAGTTTGATTGATATATGAGGATTCATGGTTTTGTTTTGTTTTATATTTTCCTCAATGATAAATTCCCTAAAATTTGATGTAAACATGATTTGTTTTTAGGGCATTGTTTTTTTATTGCTTGAAAATATCTTTGACTCTCCCATGAAGAACAATGATAGATGCAAATCAATAAAGTTTGAACAATTCTAGAAAAAAAATACACTAACTGAAAATTTTATTTACACTCAATCTAATTATATCATAGATTAAATATGATTGATTCTGGTTGGTTCGGTTTAATTTTTTTTTAAAAAATGCCAACATATCTATTAATACATGATTCGGATATAGGTTTCTAAACCCAATAGATCACCCCGTTTTGGCATGTTGCCATGTCCAACACATAGACTAATCGGTTAAATTGTTGACCTGCCTTGCGTTCAAAGGCTTCTCTCTTCCTATTTATATAGAAAGAGTCACATTGGACCTAGCCAGATCTAGTTGATATGGTAGCTAGGTCGAGTCCAACGTAGTTGGGTTTGGTAGGATTTGATCAGGTCGGATCTGGTAAACCTCATACGATAATTTTGTTCACAACAAATCCATGTTCACTCGTTACTAAGAAATTCTTAGGTTAAAACACACTTTTAGTCCTTGTACTTCCAATAAAGTAATCACTTAGTCCCTAAATTTTAGTAGGTAACAGTTTAGTTTCTGTACTTTCAAATTAGAACAATTTAGTCTCTGAACTTTAGTGTATAACATTTTAAGTCTCTGTATTCTCAAATTAGTAACATTTTAGTTCATATACTTTCAAATTAATAACAATTTAGTCTCTAAATTTTAGTGTGTAACATTTTAATCTATGTACTTTCAAATTAGTAACAATTTAGTCATTAAACTTTAGTATGTAACAATTTAATCTACGTAGTCTAAAATTTGTAATGATTTAGTCCCTATAATGGAAAATTTTATTAAATTTCTTATACATTTAGATCGGTAAATCGATGAGGTACAAAATACATTTACAAATTACAAAAACTAAATTGTTATATGATAAAAATCGACACTTAATTTTGATAAGTTTTTTCAAAGTAGGGACTAAATTGTCATATAATAAAGCTCGACCATTAAATTTTACCAATTCAAGAGTACATGGACTAAATCGTTACACTTTTTTTAAAAAAAATATTGTTCATTACAATAACATCGATTAACTCTCCAACTAGCGATAGGATCATAAACATTGTATTTTTCTCATTTACTTCAAAAATAGAAAGAAAACAAAACGAAATTTTCGATAATTAATATGTTATATAGATGAAGGACAGAAAAAAAAAAGATTAATTATTTTTTGGGTATTAAAAAAAAAGAAAGAAAAAAGGTGGAGACAGGGTTTGGTGCGTGCGGCCAACGCCAAAGCACGTGGCGACAAGGGGTTCCGTCTGGACTCTATTTGCCGAACCCATCCCCTCGTCCAACTTTTTCAACTCCCCAAAATACCCTCCTTCCTTTCACTAACCACACACCACTGCCACTGAGAGCGACACGTGTTTTGTCCTCTTCCGGAAAGCGCGTGACGCCATGTTTTTTGTCAGAATCTCATAGGAGGCTTTGCTTTCTCTACTCTTTTTTTTTTTAAATATATATATTTTTTCTTTTTTACATTACAAAATTGAAGTTGAAAAGTTGTGTAACGTGGGCTTCGAATTTTGTCGTATTCTTCCGGAGCCCCGTTTTGTTTTTGCAAATAATAAATAAAAAATATTTTTTTTATTTCACAGGCAACGGACACGTGGCATTGCCCAGTGGGTCCCGCCGATAATCATCGGTTTTATTCTTTGGAAAGAAAAAAGAAAATAAAGAGAAGGTGAAGGAACCGGTTATTGTTGTTAACTTGTTACGATGATCAAAATCCACCTCCCTCTCGTGGGCCCCGCCTCTCCGACTGCCACGTGTACTCATCCGTATATCACGATTTGGTTTCCGAAGTAAATTTAAAATTTGTAATGGTTTAGTACGAATCCTTTACATAGGTAGATGGATAAAATGACGAACGATCAAGTGTGTTGGTAGAATAATTAATATTTAAATTGTTACATAATAAGAATCTGACTCTTAATTTTGATGATTGTATGGTTAGAAGTAAGTTACTACAAATTTTAAATTACCGGATTAAATTGCTACATACTAAGTTCATGGACTAAATCGTTTATTCAATGGAAATGTATTTTTTTATTTTTCCTCCCAAATTTTGTATATATTTTAATTTAAGCTCTTTTTTCTTTTATATTTTCTCTTAGGAGTGAAGTGCTAAAGTAAAATAACTTTTTGAAACATCTATTAGGTGTTTCTTCAAATATGTATATACTTTTTCAGTTGTTCTTTTTATTTATTATTAAATATACTATAAATTTTTTTAAAAAGGTAGTTTTAGTTATTTAAAATAATTGAAAAAAAAAGCTATACTAATTACTCAACACTTTAAATTAGTAATTCTTACCTAGTAAACTGGTTCCTTAAAAAAAATACATATATTTATGTTCAAAAGTCATATCAAACATGCTATTAGTCTATAAATTTTAAAAAGTATGTTAAATTATTAATTTGATAATTATGGTTTCAACTCAGCTTTAATTTAGTATATATATGTCTTTGAAGGTTTCAACTTGGTAGACTTGAATTTAATTTCAATATAGTATTTATGACTTTACATTTTTCATTTGGTCCATATTAGTTAAATTTTATCGTCTATTCTTAAATTGTATTTTACTCGAATGAAAACTCGCATTTTCTCTATGTTTTTTACTCACCTAGATCCTAGCATACTTAAATAACATAGTTAGCCAAATATAAATCATCAACTTCTTACGGTGCATTAAAAACAACAATAACCATTAGTCAAACCAACCTGTAGTTATCAAATTGAAATTTTCAAATCTAGAAACGAAATGAGTTTAAACGTAAAAACAAGATCACCAACTTTAAAAGGAACCAAATTAAAATTAAAATCAAACTTTAGGACCAAATTTGTAACCTAATCTAAAAAAATAACTATTTTAATTTATGAAACTTAAAAATATTTATTGCCGTTCTTCTTAGTCGTCTATGCTATTATTTTCAGTTCTATAATTACAGAGCGGAGGATCAACCATCAATCTTTTTCTTATTTACTAATTTATGTTAATCTCACATGAATTAAGATAAAGATAATAACAAAAATAGGTGTTTAAAAAAAGTAATTAACAATTAAAAAACACGTTCTAATAGTTGGTGGATGGTGGAGGGATATAAAAGTTATGATGATTATTATTATTTTTACTAAAATAAAAGTTATGAATTTAATTTGTAAGAAAAAATAAAAATATGCGTGTGGGAGTGGGAGTGGGAGTGGGAGGGAAGGACGACGAAGGAATATAATTTAATTTATATTTTAGTTACAGAGTGGGGGAGGATCTGGGCCGTCCATTGTGGGGCATTTCATTTTCGGCGGGGGAGATCACGATGTAAGAGTTTGACAAAACAGAAACGAGATGGGAGGGGAAATGCTAGCGTACAATCTTTGCAGACATTGATTTGTGTACTTTCTTTTGTTGCCAAAATACTACCTTTTAGACCAATCTTCCTTTTTTAAAAAAAAAAAAAAAAAATTTTAGTTCAACAATTGTGATCGTTGTCGTAGAGATCGAATCATGACTTTTGAGATGATAAATATTGATGTAAGATTTTGAATGAGGTGAAGGGTCGGCTACTAATTTGAGGTGGATGTCCAATCAATCAAAATGATGATCAACTGCAAATAGAACTTTGCATCAGTCATATGTGATAGTTAGCCACGTACATTCCAAAGCTTAAAGTACTTTTACGAGAGGAATGAACCACAGCTCTTATAAGGAAGTTTTGGAGATTTTGTCTTACCAATTTTCAGTGTTCAATTGGTAATTTGAACGAGGTCATATTTAATTGAGAGATGGAAGAATAAGGATATTTAACATTTAACATATTTGAATTTATAGAAAATACAATACAATATTTTCTTAGTGATTGGACAGTAGGATTTTGACGAGTGTTTATTTGTTTTTTAAAAATGAAAAAAAAACTTATATTATACATCCTAATAAAAGAAAAAGTATATCTTCTCACGTATTTGTCAAAATCTTAGTAGTCAATAAGGATAAGTACGAAAGTGGAAAATGGTTGCATCCTTACTATCCGATACATTCAATCTTCACTTTATTTTTAAAAACAAACACATCACAAATGCACTTTAGAACAAAAGAGAAACAGGCTTTCAAAAATTAGGTACAAGAGCTATTCAATTCGATCTAATCCAACTTTTAACTAATATTAAGAACAAAAAAAGAACCCACAATTATAATAACGATAAAACCTTCTTCATTAATCATCGGTAAAATTTAAATCTCTAAACACACACCGATATGTGTTTTTTTTCCCAGTGATTCAACAAAAAACTAAAGAGAAATTACATTTATGTCCCTAGATTACGAAGAAAAGTGAATAACCTTGCCTCGCGTAAATACTCTTGAATCGTATTGGGTATTTCTCATATCCACACGTCTTCATCTCCTTCATGCATGCAAAGTACGGAATATCCATGATATATAAATATAAATGCATACTAGAATGAGACAAAATCATACCATCGTAGAAATGAAAAAAGCGACTTCCGTCCCAACGTGAAAAGTGAATTACTTGGAACACAAGGAAACCAGAGGAGAAGAACATTCTAAACATTATTTAAAAAAAAAAAGAATTTAAATAAGAAAATGAGAAAGAAAAAAATATGTGGGTGGGAAAAGAAAGAACGAAGAGTTGGAAATTGGGTCAGTGGTTGAAGGATGCATATTTTGTCGTGTAGTGAGCGTGGCGAAGCATGTGCCGCGCACACACACTCATAAAAAACACCCAATTATTTATACCAAACTCATTGTCGTGTTGGTTTCAACTTCCTTTTTTTCTTTTTCTTCTTTCTTTTTTAATTTAAAATTTTGACTTTGACTATATTTAATGTCGTTCAATAAATTAATTAATTATGATAATTTTGAGGGTTTAATTACTAGGCCCACTCAGGTGTGACTAATCCCAAACAATCATAAAAGTATATATATTTTTAAAAAATAATGTAAAAGACATTACATTTAATTACTTCATTTTTAGATAAATACGTTTCATATAGATTTATTTTATTTTTCTTTAAATTATCTTTTAGGGGGACAGATCATTACCCTAAATTTAAAATGAGTTTAAAACTACATTTTAAGAATTTTTTTCCCTAAACAACTTTAAGAATTTTTTTTTATTTTATTAAAAAATATTAGATGTCTTTATATTTACAATTATGCTAGGACATGGGTTTTTTCTTCATAGTTCTAGAATGGTGTAATACAATGATAAACCTAATTTCTAGACAATTCCATGCTATGATATAATTAACATTAAATGTAAGTTTCCATTAATTTGTCATTAGATAAAGAAAGAAAAACCCCTGTCGATAAAAATTAGAGAGAGATATTTATCCAAGAAAAATACGTTTGTTATTATGGAGAGGTAGGGAAAGTAATTCCTCGTAGAAAATATAACAATGTCATATAAACCATATGTTAAGCTGAATAATTACAACAACGTGATGCTCAATTAAATAACAATTCTAAACTAAGCTAAACTGTTTTAGTGTCCATTTGATAATTTTTTCATGAATTGTTTCTTGTTTTGGATCATTTCTCATTTCCAATTTTTTAAAAACATAAATGTTTAGCAATTATTTATATTTTTGTCATTTTTTATTTTTAGAAACRTTTTAAAAATTGGGTAAAAAATTTGAAGACAACAAAATCAAGTTTCTTCTTTCTTATTCATATTTCCACTTTTACCAAACACATCGATAATATCAATTTTTACTTGTATGATGCACAATTAATATAAAAGAAATATATCTATAACATAAAAATTTTGAATATTTAATTTGAAATCTTAATTTTCAAATAAAAGTTTTTATTTTTTCAAATTTAAAACTTGATGGAATAGTAAACTAATTTATCAAACATGTTTCTGCTTATTTTCTCAATAACAAAAAAATAAGAAATCGAAACATTACCAAACACGTCCTTAGTTAATAATTTATTTTGCAACTTACCTCCTTTTAACTTTTTAACAAATGAGGAGGGAGGGATGCAAAATCTCGTAGGGTCCATTTTTCAAAAACAAAAATTAATCATCAATTTTTTAGTGCGCTATCAATAAAAATAAAATAAAATTATCCCGAGCCAGTAGGAAGTATATTATTAATATTTAATTTAATTAGTTAAAGTAATGATTTAAAATAACGTGCAGCCCACAAACGGGGTTTTGGCGTTTTGTGAATTAGGTCAACAACTAGGAAACCTCCTTGTTTTCTTCTGCCCTTCTGGTCAATCCCACCAAATGCTAAACCTTTTTTATTACTTTTGTTTTCTTTCAAAATTCCACCTCCAAAGTTTTCAATTTTCCACAAAAAAAAAAAAAATTATATATATATATATATATATTATTATATTTATTTTATTATTATTATTTTTCTTTTGGCAATTTTCCATTTTATCTATTATCTTTTTATGTCACAGTGCAAACATCCTTTCCTCATCATCCTTATCTGTCTTTTAAAATAATAATAAATAAATATTATTTTGTTATTTTTAGTTTTCGTTGATTTCACCCATATATTCTCAAAATATTCATTTTGGTCTATATACTTTTAATTTTGGTCCGTTTTAGTTATTTGTACTTTCGAAAGGTAGATTTTCGTTCTATACTTTTAAAAGTGATTGTTTTAGTTTATTCAAATTTTGTTATTATCTCATATTTTTCTATTACAATTCTAACATGATAGTTTGTTCGTGAACTTTCTTGAAATGTAATCATAAGTTTGTATTATCTATTATGTATAAAATTTTACAAATAAGGATTAAAATGGTCACTTTTTAAAAGTAAAAACAAATATTTTATGATATAAATTAAATTAAAATGAATAAAAAATAAAAGTACAAAGATTAAAATAGACGACGTTTTGAAAGTAGGAAGACTAAAATGTAAAGTTTGGGAGTATATTCACCAAAATAGTCTTTTAAACCTAAAAAAGAAAAGAATTTTTTTTCTTTTTCTTTTTTCTTTTTTTTTTTAGTTTCTTCCTTCAAACTTCATGTTTTTTGGAATTTTCCTCCTCCTCCCATAACCCATTAGTATGGGGTCCTTTTTTTTTAGCTCTATCGGTTTGGTACATGTCATTATTAATCTTCCCATTTTTTTCTTTCCAACAATATTCAAACTCTCGAATTCTCCACTCGATCCAAAAGTTTAATGCTTATGATATTTTGAGGTGAGAAAAATTCAACTACATACTCTTATGTTTCATTTGTTGTTAGTGAATTCTTCTTTCCCACCTATAATTATTTTTAGATAATTTACTTTTTCTAATCAGTGCATATTTTTAACCTTAGTTTCAATTGAGTTTTTATATTTTGAAAAAATTCGCTATTATTCACTACTTTGATCATACCGCTCTATTGTTGTTGAAGTATAACAAAAATCTAATTTGATAAGTTATTTACCATTTGTAGCGAGTCATATTGGTTGGAAAAAGAAAACATAGGTTCAGATAAGGCTTTAAAGCATTATTTTGATTTAAAATAATGAAAATGACTATAACTAATGTTAGTTGAGACTGGAACTGTTACATATCTATGAAATTTACTTGAATTTTTTTAATACAATAAAAAGTAATCGAGTACATTAATCGTGATCGTGTTTGATAAGCTTTAATCCAAAGGAGAAGATAATAATAAAATTTAAAAAGGCATTGAGAATAAGTTGAAACTGAGGTTAAAGTCGAAGGACTAAAAATGTAATTATGTAACATGGGAATTTATGCATCTCTTTTTTCTATTTTATTCATTATCTTTTGTCATTCATATATATATGTTTGATTATTATATTAGATAATAAATAACACGTGGAAAAAAGACAAAAAGTTGGAATAGGTTTGGAATTCTCCACCAAAAAGGGGAACCTTTTGTTTTTCATTCCTATTTAAAATGAAGAATCTCAAAAATGGAATTGGAGTTCTTGCTTTGAAATTGAGAAATTGCAATATTTTTTATTATAGAAATTAAGCAAATATTTTATTTTCTAAGTAAAAAAGAATTATAAAAATCAACTTCTACGATAAACACTATTCTTTTACCCACATATTTAGTTCCGCGAGTCAAGTTTAACTCTAAAATTTTAATTTACTCAATCAAATTTTACATTAATAACGAGATAGATAGATGATATTTGTTATTTGAATTGCTACAAATTGTGAAACTAGTACATATTTAATTAAAGATAGGTTAGAGGATGCATGAAATTTAATATTTTCGAGAATCATAGATCCACATATTTTAAAATCATATAAAATTTTCGGTTGATTGAAAAGAACAAAACACCTCATCTAAAATGAAACTAAAGAAAAGAAAAAAAAAAGAAAAAGAGGAAACAAATTAAGCTCTTTCTCGAATAGAGCTTCGACCAATAGATGACACTAAAGATGCTAACACATTCTAAAAATTTTATCGTAAGTTTTTGCATGATTCGAATTTCCATCCTTTTATGGAGGATCAAACTTTTAACCTTAAGTAAGATAATAGATAATTTCCTTATTGAGTTATGCTTGGATCTTTTTGTACATATTAAAAATTGTTAAAAATCATTTTTGGTCCCTATACTTTCATGGAAGTGATGATTTCGTTTGTAATGATTTAGTCTCTAATACTTTCAAACTTGTAACAATTAAGTCATTGAACTTTAACATGTAACAATTTAGTCCTTGTAGTTTAAAATTACCGTGAAAAATGTTGGGAAGATTTAATGGGGTTTCTTATATTTGCAGGTCGTTAAAATAGCGAGGACATTTACATAATATAAATCGACACTTTTCCACGATGGAGACTAAATTGTTACAAATGTTAAACTATAAGAATTAAATTGTTAGCTACTAAACTTCATAACTAAATTGTTAAAAAATTGAAAGTATATAGGGACCAAAAGTGTCTTTTAACATATAAAAAAATGTTTAAATACTATTTTGATTCATTTACTTTAATTTTGATTTATTTTAATGATTGTACTCTCAAAATGTTTATTTTGGTCCCTGTACTTTTAACTTTAATTTATTGTATTATTTATACTTTTAAAATGTTCATTTTGATTAATGTATTTTTCAAATGTGACTACTTTGATTTCTATTTACAAACTTTTAACACAAATTCTATACATAACTGACACTTTTTAATATATAGTCATTTGTTATATTTCAAGAAATATATTGTGTATTAGTTTCGGGATGAAGTTGTAATAGACAAAATAAGATTAAAAATCAAAATTAAGAGACTAAAATAGTTCATTTTTAAAAATACAATGACCAAAATGAATAATTTAAAAATACAAGACTAAAACGAACCAAAATTGACAGTGCATTAACCAAAATAAATATTTTAAAATTAACGCATCGAAACATTATTTTAACTGAAGTGTTATTAATTGCAAAGGGTAGGTGTCTTCTCACAGGATATAAAAGGCAAGACAAAGACAAAAGGCAACCGACTTAAGAAATAAAATTAGTTAAAAATAAAATATTGTGATGTTATTTTACAATAAAATGATGACAATTAATAAAAAATAATAATTTATTATGGGGTTTGTCTTGTGGTTTGAGTCGGACAAGTGGGTTATTTTTAATAGGTGACAGCGCTCTCCTATTGGCTAATAAAACAGAACGTCGTGTTGTAACGCTAATGGACAACAAAATAATATTAAACAATTCCCTTAGATTACGTGTCCTGTACCAAAAGAACACTGCGAAAACCCCAAAATGCCCCTTGGTTTATTTAATTTTATGTTCTTTTTTTCTTTTTATTAAATTAAATTACACTACAAATACAATGCTCCATGGTAGGTAATAATGGCCTCACATGCATATGCATCCCTTTTCTTTCTATCTTCTTTTTTTTTTCCCTTCTTTTACTAAATCATATTTTGATTATTAAACACGTTCGTCTTTACGAGTCAAAGATAAGAAGGAAGTGTTCGGGGTCTTTAAACTGATACATAAGTTTTTTTCTTTTGTTCAACAACAGGTGGGGTGAGAATTTTAACCTCCGATCGTTTAGATATATATATTTTAATTAATTGAGCTGTTATACTCACGTTGACAAACTTATTTCTTCTTTTATTTCCTACCATAATTGATGGTACAGAATTTCAACTTTTACAATATTCTATTTCGTCACCATACATTTATGAACATTTGTTTTGATCTTTAGCATCAAAATTTTGTATTAAAGTCAACATAAATCTTAAGATATTTATTTTCAAATTCAATACTAAACTTTGATAAATTTATTTATTAAGTGGGGATGGGATCTTTCTCCTAAAACCATCCTTTAAAAACTTTTCATTGAGAAAGTTTAAAGATGAGGATAAGGAATCATTGTAAAGAAATTTGTTCCCTTAAAAAGTTTGACTCGTTTGAAATAAAAAATACAAATTTTAATTAAATTAATCTATACTATTATTACTTAAACACTTGAATTATGCAAATATATGTGATTTTTAATTCTTAAAAGTAAAATTCATATTCATATTCTATTAGAACATACAAATTTGTGAGACTTGAGCGAAAAAAAAAATTGATTCTCCATCATTGTCCACAATTTTGTTTGAAATAAGGATTCCCCGAAGAAAAATTTTACACCTTTAGAAATGCTAAGTTTATGTGACGTCACTCCACTGTCAAATACAAAAGAAATTTATGAGCAATAACAAAAGTAACTTTTTTTTTTCTCTGCTTTCCGTTTCTTATTTTTTCTTTTATTTAATTTTATTTATAACCATATTTACAACTATTTTTATCGTCCCAAACATTCTCAAAATTATATAGAAATTTTGGAAACAACAAAAAATAAGTTTCTTATTTMTTGATCCCGTTTCAAATTTGTTTGAAGACATAAATGAAAATATACTTTTACCATTCTGGAACCCATATGTGCTGGAGCTATGTAATTATATTTCTTCTTTATTAAAAGTAAGGAAATAGAAACAAGAAACGAGAATGTACCCAACGGTTCCAAATTTATAATATTAAAAAGTATAATGATCAAATTGAAATGAAGTCCGATCCAAAAGTCTAAGAATCTAAATACGTTATAAACCCGTAAAATTATCTAGTTGTGCCTTCTTTTTTAATGAAGAAAGGTTAATTTGATCTGAATTGACTCTACAATTTTGAACTCAGATAGAATTTAAAACAATATTTTCAAATTATCACTTCATACAAAGCATTAAACAATAAAGAAGACAATTTCTTCATGAATTGAGGTTTTTTTTTTTTAATTATTATTAAAGCAAAGATTAAGTTCACCTCCACATTTGATGAGGTGAACTTAATTTTTTCTTTGTATTACAACAATACCAATAATATTGTTATCAAAACTCTAGAATCAATGTTTGAAAAAATAACATTTTAAAAATATTTTTCTTACTTTTGTTATAGATTTTTTAACAAAAATAAAATAATGACATGGATACACATGTTCTTTGAACCAGCTCCACCCACCTAGTTAGGGTTTTAATATTTTAAAATTAACCATTGAATTTGCAAAGGTAAAAGCTAAGGAAAATTTATATGCTCATACATTGTATGAGAAAGGATTACAATTTAAAAAAAGAAAAAAAAAAGAAAAAATGGCCATTGATGTAAGAATATTCTTTGTTTTAGAGAGAAAAAAAAAGGATCACATGTTTGGTTTTATCATCACCACTTTCCCACCCAATTTTCTCACCTACCAAACACTAAATAACGACGGGTTTTGGAGAATTGAAAATGAATATTAATTAGTAACTTAGTTATTCCAATATATGATAATAACTTCTTCTTAATTTGGGTTTTTTTTATACAATATGTGAGATGGGGTGGGGGATCGAACTCACAACTTCGTAGTTGGAGATATATATCAATACCGTTAAGTTATGCTCCCACACATATAACAATCCAACCAAAGTTGGGAACGAAAGACAAAATTTTACCTGATAACTTTTTAGAAAATTTTCCCTATATAACATAAATTTAATATGTATTCTAGAAATTGTTACGCCTTTTTTCCTTAATAATTAAATATTTGAATCCACTCAACTTGACAAATAGTCTTATTTAACTCTGGTAAATTGTTATATATATGTGTAAAATATTAATTTTGCAGACATTCAAATTTTTTGAGGTTAAACTTAACCAATTTACAAGAGCAATACTTAATTATTAAAAAAAATTACAATGATTCAATTCTTATACAGTATCATAGTTATTAATTAAAGAAAAATTAGTTGCCGTTTTATTCTAACCACAATATTATTCTATGATATTTGTTCTTTTCATTTTGAAAATTCCTCCTTTTACTCAACAATTTTAGATGGGCCTGATCAAATGACATTGTTTTGGGCCGTCGTCTAACTATACTTTTTGAGCCCATTAAACTTAATAGTAAAAATCATGTCATATGGGACCAGACTTTGCTTTTTTTCTTTTTCATAACTGTTTTTTTTTTAAGATCATTTATCATAATTTTATAAATAAAAAACCAGCCTATTATTTTTTTTATTATTATTTAGGATAAAATTACCCATATGAGACTTCATCTAGGTTTCACTTTAGTCCGTAAATTTTTTAAAATGGCATTTTTGTCCTTGAAGTTCTAAGAGTTCACCTTTTTTTTTCCTATCCATGGCCATGCAACCTAAACATGTGCTTCCGTGAAATTTAAATAAGGTGGAAAGATTATTTATTATTATTATTATTATTTTTAAACCAAATCTAATTACCTTGAAAGCATATGCGGAGTAAAGAAGACCAAATTATTTGAAGCGAGGTATCTAAGGAAATACCTATATACAAACACTTTGRCACATACAATTGCATACCTACGTACGGAAGTGATCTCTGTATTTATAGGCGGAAGATGATGAGTCTTATATTTCCAAACTGTTAAGGTCGTGTAAAAAACTAGTCGTACGATTACAAACAATTGTATGGAATACTTAAACGTTAATCTTCTTAAGGTCATTAACAGTTATCCTAACTATTTAGAGTTACTCTAGTCGAGCTTAATAGCTAAGCCACTGTTTATTTTGAGGTTATTTAAGGAAAGGTCACATGACATGATCTTCTCCCATCCTTTCACGTCGTAGGTCGTATTTTAACCTTTCATAGACTCTTTCTACCTCATCTTCCATTACCCTCCCTTCCCTCTCTCGATTTTTGATGCTATATTCATTCGTTATAACTCATTAGCATTACAATTGTTACAAAAATAATAATACTTTCGTTTAATTGCGCAATTGAAATACATGTGGACTCGCCAAACAAAAAGAAAAATATATCATTCTTTTTTTTAGTACAACATGTGGAGGTGGAAGATTTAACTCACGACCTCTTAATTTGAGATACATGTCAATTACTGCTCAGCTATACTGACTTTAGCAAAAAAAAGGGTGAGTTTAGTCGAATAATTTTGAGATATATGCTAATTACTGCTTAGCTATACTGACTTTTGCAGAAAAAGGGTAAGTTTAGTCGAGATAATTCCAAGAGTTACATTACTATTAGTAATGGTAGTTACGCAAAAGTTAAATATTTAGTTTGAGTTAATTTCTTTTATTTGTAAAACTACCCTTTTTAAATTGTTAAAAATAAAACTACATTTTTAAATTATAATATATATTAATTCAACAATTTTATTTAGACATCTAGGAAGAATATGGTTTATCTAAAAGACTAAAACTATAATACAGATTAATTAAACAATATTCTCGAACCATTTTAAATTAAGAATAGATTTGTAGCATTTTGAATTTTTTGTTACAGTGAATTTTATATCGGATTAGTACATAGATGCTCTATTTAGAAATCATAATTACGTAAAAGAATGGAAAAGTATAAAATTTACACTTTTATCATGAAATAATTCGTAATTAGATGGTACCCATAACACAAATTACTAATATATTCTTAGGATTCATCTTAATATTAAATAGTTATTAAAATTTAGAATTGGTAAATTGGGAGGTCAAATACCTTAAAATGTGCTAATGATACTTTCCAAAATTTAAAAAATCCCAAAACCCCAAAAACCCACTCCTTTCTTCTTCCTCATTTTTCTTTTCTTCCTCCGACCGTCGGTTTTCCTTCCTCCGACCGTCGGTTTTCCTTCCTCCGACTATCTGTTCTTCTTCTTCGACCGTCCGTTCCTCTTCTCTGACCCTCCGTTCCTCTTCTCCGACCGTCTGCCTTCCTCTCCGTCCAGCTCCACTTTTCTTTGTCGCAAGAGCATTTCATCTCTTGCTGCCTTCGAAAAGAGATTTCCATCGGTTTCTTATTCTCCGGGCGTTTCTGACTGCCTTCGTCTCCGGCTGATGTTTGTCTGCCTTTATCTCCAACCGCCTCCATTTTTCTCAGTCGCTAGAGTAGTTCATCTCCATATTGAAAGGTTTGCATTCCAACATATGTTTTCAATTTCTGTTTTGGTGTGAAATATTGTATATGTGAGGATATATAGTATAGTGATTTGATTAGAATATATCTTATAACTCAACTTGTATATATGCGGATATATACTATAGTGATTTTGAATGTATATATGCGGATATATAAGTGGATATATACTGTGATTTTGAATATATTTTTTGAATATGCGGATATATGTTTATTGAGACTTTAAAACATGTTTATGTGATTTTGATTTGTCTTTGAAGATTGATCACCAATGTGGGAGTGAATGAAGAGAAAATCAATTTTTTTGAAGGAGTAAATTAAGGTTTTGAACGAGTGAATTAAGGGATTTGTGTTGAAAATTAGTATGGGACCCACAATAATTAAAGGATTATGATAATAATTTATGGAATTAAATATTTTATATTTTAAAAAAAACAAATAACTATAATAAATATAAATGCAATAAATAACGGTAAAATCGGAATTAAAATAAAATCATACCTGCAAAAATCTAAAAGTGTAAAATTATAAAAATTTAGACATTTGTGTAAATAAGTTTCTAAAACGACTCTCGATAACATTATCTCATTATATATATATATATATATATATATTTACAATAAATGGATGATTGAACTCCTAAAAAGAGCAAGAGGATTGAACATATAGTAAATTAAAAATAATTGCCAATTACATTTGATATCTATTCCGCTTGGGTCAAATTTTAATTCAGTAGTTTTAACTGTTTCACTACTTTAATTTAGGGATTGTTTGATAAAAATTTCATTTTTAAAAAACTATGCTTGTTTTTATGTACAATTTCATTAGTTTTTCACCATTCTTGAAAAAATATTTTAATTCCTAACCAAATTTCAAAAACAAAGACGAGTTTCTAATTTTTTTTTTCTTTTCAAAATTTGTCTAACATTAAGCTTAGTTTTTAAAAACACCAGCCCTAAATAATGATCTATTGGGCCAAACTTATCTGTTTGGTTGCAGGTCCAATAGAATCACAAATTAACCCTAAAATTACATTAAGCCCAATTTGAGTATTAGACATGACATTTGCACGACAAGCCCAATGGGCCATGAACATTTGCAGAATATGATTTTTGTTTATTGAATACAATTTTTTTTAATTAATGTATCATTAAATAACTTTTTTGATTTTTTTTAAGTATGATGCTCTTGATTGGAGATATATGTCAATTATCACTAAACTATGTTTGCTTTTGGCTTATTAAATACAAATTAAATGCTACCTTTAAAAAACTTTTAAATACTTTCTAAAATCTTTAGCCAATTCTTTTTAAAAGAATTATAAGAAATTAGTTGCTTTCAGCTTCTACAAAAACTCTCTTAAATGTGGATGATAAAATGAAATTGGTAGTGAACAAGATAATTTTTTAACTTGAAAATATAAATTTTTTTATTACAAAAAAATTACTGTGAAAAAAATATAAAATATTCAAATAATAATTTATACCTAAATTGTTTTCTGACATAAATAGATTTTTTATTTTTTAATACGAGACAGAAATTGAATTAGCGTACCAGTGTGGATTAAATTCTTAAATATAATTTAATTGATGAAGATATTAATAACTTCCATCCTATTTGTAATGTTATATATATTTTTTATTCAAATATTATTTTACTGTTGGTATTTTTAGCTTTAGTTCATTTGATCCGTGTAATTTTAAAACATTTATTTTAGTCCTTTGTACTTTTAAAAATTGACTATTTTGGTCCCTTGATTTTTACATTCATCTACATTTCTTTCTATCATAATTTTAGAATGACATTTCAAATTAAATTTCATTGTATATAAAATTTGTTTTAACATTTTGTAAATAGAAACTAAATTTGTCACCTTTTTAAAGTACATGGACCAAAAAAAATATTTTTAAAATACAATGAATAAAAAAAATACAATAACTAAAGTATAAAATATAGAAACAAAATAATATTTAAACCTAGTTTTTCAAATGTGACAAAAAACATAATGATTTGACAAAATGATTTATATAATTTTAACAAATTTTGCTCAGAAGATCCAATGAAAATAAGTTATTTGAGTCCTTTTATGTTGGAATATGTATTTCAACTGCATTGATCGGTGGTTTGAAAACATAAATTTGAAAATAGATTCAACGAAAAACATAATTATATTACATGTTTTAAATATTTACGGATATGTGTTTGATGACATATCAAAAATTATTCAAGATGTATCAGTAATATGTTTGTAAACCAGTGATAATTACCCAATAAATATTTAGTTTAATCTAAAATAATATTAATTAAATTATTAACATGTATGTTATAAATTTTGTAGAATTATTATTTCATAATATTATAATATTATATAATTTAATAATATACTATATTTTACATTTTTTAATTTTAACGAAAAGAAAATTAGTTTATAAAATAAAATAATATACTTATCAAATTTTTTATCTTTTTTTTTTAAATATAATTATGCATTTTAGAGTCTCAAATTCAATAGGTTAAAAGCTGAAAATATAAAAACGTTGTTTTCAGAATTTCCGCTATTTCGACCCCATAATTCAAAAACAGTTTTCATAATCAAATATAAATAGAAACGGAATCCGAATGGCCTACCAAACCGCCCTAATTTTCTATTTTAACCCTTCAAATTTTTCATAATTTATTTTTTACATAAAAAGAAAAAAGTATTATAGTTAGTACAATTAAATTTCCATTAAACCTTAAAAAATAAAAAAATAAAAATCCCAAATTTATCTATTACATCTATACACTAGATCTAATAAAAACACGGTTGAAAAAAAAAGTGG
>NW_019104553.1:223611-238060 GCF_001995035.1 Momordica charantia | reverse complement strand
AATTGTAAATGTTAGCTAATTGAACCAATTGAGTCAAGATTTGAAATTTTCAAAATTAGGCATATGGGAATTCAAATGGTTTTGATCACCTACTTCAACTTCATGGAATTATGACTAAGCATCAACTTATTTGATTTAAATAAAAAAATGTTATTTTCTCCCTCCTTTGATCGAATTATCTGTTACTAATTACTAATCGTGTAAATTGGTCCAGCCACTTGCAAATATCGAAAATATTACTAAACGAGATTATTGGACTAACCTAACTCAACTAGATAAAGCACCTATTTCCGACTAAAATGTCAGTTCGAATTCCAACTCCCACATGTACTAAAAAAAAGTGACTATTTTGATTTTTTTTTCTTTTTTTTTTCATTGTTATTTAATCTTTTTATTATGCGGATGAAAAGATATGTATTTTCTAAATGGGTCGAAAAATTAAATTCTACATTTTCTAAATTTAATGTTGCATTGTCTGTCCTACTTATTACTAAATGTGGCTATTTATCTTACGAAAATTTAGTTGCAATGATGTTATCCGAGCTTGATTAGGTACCTATTTTTTAGCCAAAGCGAGTATAGCCCAATGGTAATTAATATATACCTCAAATCAAAGAAGTTGTAAGTTCGAGTCCCCTCCCCAACATATTGTAAAAAAAAAAATGTTTGAAGGGAGTGAATAAAGTAAAGATGAAAAGTCAAATACATTTAGTAATTAGTAGAATGAGATTTGACTACCTAAAGATAACTCAACTCATATTTTCATATTCCTATCTAAAAAAATAGATAATTTTTTATTTAAAAAATCAAAAATTGAATTGAATAAAAAAATGTTTTATTTTATTTTAAAATATTTGTTTATTTATTTGTTTATATTGACAAACCATCGTAACCTATTTCTAAATGTATATTTTTTATATGATTGGGTCCATTACTCTAATATAAGAATTGATGTCACAACCCACCATACATTATTAATTTGTAAATTGATAGTGATTTTGAATTTTTAGAATGCATTGCCACTGGGGATGGCAAAAAATCTGTGGGATCGCGGTTTGGGAATTTCGAATTTGATAAAGGATGGGATCAAATCGGAGATCTTAAATGGGGTCCCCGATGGAAACAGGGCAGGGATCGGGAAACAGGGCAGGGATGGGAGCCCATCTCCAACCCGTCCCGTTTCATATTTTATTAATTTTTTTATATAACAATATTAATATATATTAAGTTTAATAAATTTAAAAAAAAAATCTCCAGCTAATTTGGATTTAGCCTGTTTTCTTTAATTCTAACTCCCATAAACAATTAATATATATATATATAATAAATATATTTATCGGGACAGGTTTCCTAGCGGAACCCATCCCGATTGGGGAATCCCCACCCCATCTCTGCCCCCAAATTTTCGAAGACGGGAACGGGGATGGAGAAAAATCCCCAACAGGGTGCGGATGGAGATGGCCTCCTGGCCCGACCCATTTGCCATCCCTAATCGACACTACTCACCTTGAAATAAAATAAGGTTCACACAAGCATAACTCTTATATGTCATTACATTTATTTGCCATAATTTCATTTAAATTCTCCATTTGGCATAATTTCACACAGGTTTCTAACTGACATAATTTATTCGATTCAAATTATCTGATCTCATTTTCTTTTAGCATTGAGGAATCAAATCTATAATTTTAATGTTATTAATACATTAACCCTATAAAATTAGGTTCATGTTGAAAATTTTTAAATGACACCTTACATCTAGAATAAAAAATCAGAATATAATGAAATACGAATGATAAAATATACAAATATTCATATCATCCTTTCCCTCTCATCAAAAGAGCTAGCAAAAACGATTGTTTTATTTAAGCCTAGTTAACAAACATGTGAAAATCTGACAGTCTTTGAATTCAACATTATATTTATTTATTGAAAAATAAATTAGAACAAAGAATTCTTCCAAACCATAATTAAAAAAGAGAAGTAGCCGCATTTTAAGATAATTAATATTTATTTAACTAGATGATTTGAAAAATAGCAATTGATGTGATGTCCCATTTGAATGTCATGTGATCAAGGTATTTTCTTAACCCTTTTTTTGGGGCAACTTTTTATGCCTTTTTTAGCTAATGGTATTTTTGCTAATTCTCATACTTTATATGTTTTAATAGAAATTTTATTGAAGGGGCTTATTTTTTAAAATATATATTAAATCTATGATAGGTAAATAAATGGTTAGTATGACCATAAAATAAATATTTCACAAATAAAAAAATGATTTATATTATGTTTGAATATTATTTCACGTCTCTGTGCTTTAAAAGGTTTGTTTTAGTCCCTGTAATTTTAATTTTAAGATTAATTCATTTAGTTATTATACTTTAAAATATTCTACTCTCAAGAAGGGACCTTTATAGTCCATGTTTTAAAACATTTTACATAAATTATACCCCAACGAAAAACTATTTAATACAAAATCATTGTTACATTTATATATTTTCAAAATATATATATTGAAGGTAGTGTCAAATTTGAAAATGTAATAAAAAAATGAGATTAAAAATAAAATTAAAGGACGAAATTGATGACTAGTAAAGATAAAAACTAATATTTTGAGAATACAGTAACAAATGCAGACACTAGAATGAATATTTTAAGATACCGCTATATTTTATATTAGTGATATTTTGTTAATATATTTTATATATTGTCGATTTTTTTTAATAGCATGATGCATGAAAATGTCAACATGTTTTAAGAAATTTAATACCTTTGGTTAACACCCTAATACGGTTCTAATCTTCCCTGTTCGTTCATCAGAGTTGAACGGTGGAAGATCAAGTGGGAAGGAAGGAAAGAAAAGGAAGAAAAGAGATAAAGAATTCGTTGAATTCTCACCTGTGCCTTTCTCCATCGATCTTTCTTCTTATTCTTCTTCTTCATGTGTTGAAATCGACCACGGCTTCTGAGATATTCCCGAGAAAATTCTCTCTCCTGAAGGAAAAAGAGGGGTGAGTAGTGCTGCAAATAATGGACAGATTGGTGAAGCCTGATGTGAAGGAAGTGGAGCTTTCGTTTACCAGAGGAGAGAACTGCAGCGCCACTTTCACGCTCGCCAATTTGATGCACACCATGTCTGTTGCAGTCAGTTTAACGTCTTCGAATCCTTCTGTTTTCTCGTTTTCCCAATCTTTCTCCGTAATTCCTCCGCTTTCTTCTTCTTCTTACACCGTTTCTTGCAAATCCGCCGATCATCCCCCTCTCAGTACTCCGCCGGATAAAATCTCCGTCCGATCCGCCATGCTTCCGATCGGAAAAGCTCACTCCGACGACCTCCGCCGCCTGTTTGCCAGGCCTGGACGCCACGTTTTCAAGGACGCTTCGTTGCTCGTCTCCTTCGTCGGTCCGGATGTCGTCGGATTCCTAATTTCGCACCATAATCGAGTTCCGGAGTTGAGTTTTCTTCTGAACAAAGCGATTTCTGGATGCACGAAGTCTCAGCTTACGGCGTTGATGAAGCCGGCTATTTCGTCCGGGAAATTAGGTTTGGTTTCTGCTCTAATTGACGCCGGAGTCGTTGTCAATGTCAAGGATTCTCCCGGAAAGTCAATGATGTCGCTGGCTGTGGGGACAGGGAAGATCGAAATCGTTAAGCGATTGATTGATTCGGGCTGTGAAATCGATTTCTCTGTGGATTTGGTTCTACACACAGCGGCAGCGATGAACCGCGTGGATTTGATAGAGATTCTCCGCGGAAAATTTTCAGGATTACCAGTGAATTCCGTCGATTCCGACGGCCGTACTCCGATCCACATCGCGGCGGCTCGTGGTCACGTGGAGGTCATACGATTCTGCGTTTCGATCGGCGGAGATCCCGAGGCGGCGGATCGGAACCGGTGGACTCCGCTACATTGCGCCGCGGCGGAGGGACATCTCGAAGCCGTGGATTACCTCCTCGGGTGCTCAAACGTCAAATACGCGGTGAACACGGAGGGAAGGACAGCTTTCGCACTCGCATCGGAGAACGGACACTCAGATCTGTTCGATTCGCTGAGATTGGGCGACGCATTGCACCGGACGGCGAGAGCCGGCGACGTTCGAGGACTGAGAAGCTGCGTAGCGGCGGGAGCGAAGGTGAACGGGAAGGACCAGAACGGGTGGACGGCTCTGCACAGGGCGGCGTTCAAAGGCAGAGTGGAATGCGTGAAGGCGCTGCTGGAGAACGGAGCGGAGGCGGACGCCGTCGACGACGCCGGCTACACGCCGCTGCGGTGCGCCGTGGAGGCAGGGCAGGAGGAGGTGGCTCGGCTACTGCTCGCCAATGGAGCGAATGCGAAACCAAGATTTGATTGTCTCCGGCAGACAGATTTCGTCTGTGTGCTGTGGGAAATAAGAAATTTGAGAAAATGAAGAAGATGAAGAAGAAGAAGAAGAAGGCTCTTCTGGAATCTGAATCTCTGTGTTTCTCCATTTTTGTTCTGCAATCTGTAAATAGTTTTCTGTGAGTCTTCCAGTTGTTCCTCTGTGGATTTGAGGAGAACGAGAAGCGATTGAATTGGATTTCTAGAGGATTTCCTTGAACAGAATATGGGATTGATCGAATCGTTCTAAAAATTTTGAATGAGTTCGTCGTTTGAGACTAACCCATGAGAGTTAATTGGGTTTGTTCGATCTTTAAATTTTAAAATTTGTTTGGTTGAATTATAGTTTGGATTGGTAGATAAATATGTCTAAACATAGATTGACTTAGAAGTTTCAATTTTACTCCATTGGAAAACTTAACCATTTCCTTGTTGTATGGTTTTAAATCATAATATAATCAAATAACACTAAGGTGCCGCATCTCAGAATTCCTCTAGTCCTTTTGATTTCTATTCAAAAGGTGGTATCCAGAGGGATCATGACCAAATTTACTCATAATTCTATTATATTAAGATAACAATATTTAGTCATGGTTCTTTTGTCACTCAATTTTCAAGCTCACAGAATCTACTCGTAGTATTTCTTCAATTTTCTCTCCCTCCTTCTTTGATATTAGGTATTTATTTTCCCATTAACTTTCTTTTTATTTTATTCATTTTCTTTGATGTTTTTATCTTTTCATGTTTGTTCGATTGTATTTTCTATTAAATTTTTTAATATTTTACTTTATGAATAAGTCAAGAAAGTGCACATTCCAATTGAAAGATTAATGTTTTGTGTGTTTTCATCAGTATTTTCCAGGGGGGCAAGTGTTCTTCGGAATGACTGAGCGTAAAGGGCACGTAGGCGGTGAATCGGGTTGAAAGTGAAAGTCGTCAAAAATTGGTGGAATGCTCTCGAATGTAAATAGAAAACATCCTCCGGGAAAGCAAACAGTAAATAGAAGATTTTTTGTTTCCAAAAAAATTTGAAAAAGTTGTTGGAACGATGTTTTTTAACACAAACAAAATGTTTTTTGTTTTGGATTAATTTTTCTGTATTTAAATTATCCATTTTTATTTTATTTTCTATATTTTAATTTTCTGCATATTATCTTCTGCATTTTAGTTGTAATTTTCTGTATTTTACTTTTCTACATTTCAATTTATTTTTAAATATAAATATAAATTATATTAAATTAATGTATAAATTATATAAATATTCGTAATAACATTTTTGGAACATTACATAAATTTACAATATTCCACAAATAAATCCTGCAAAATAAACGTGGCTATCCAAATATTTCCGAATATCCTTATAAATTATGTCGGACATCTACATTTTCAAAAAACAAACGGCCCCTAACAGTTAAACTAAAATGTCTAACACATTATCACGTAAGAAATGTGTTGATATAGTAATGAAAAGAAAGGTATGTGAAAATTTTAGATATACCAAATTGAAAATAAGCGGTGCTTCAAAAAAAAAAGTTTAAACTAAATTCAAATCTCATATAGGCTCAATTAAAACTTTTAACTATACAAACTGCCCAACAGATATATATCCTCGACCAAAATGTCAGAGGTTTAAATTGTAATCCTCACCCAAAAGTTTCAATAACATATTTGATAATAATCGGGCAAAATGTAACCAATATTGCTAAATGAAATCATTCAACCTTTTTTTTTTTTTTTGATCGTGTAGTTTTCAAAGTGCCACATAACATTGGGTTATTCATGGGTCCTTTTTAATAAATAAAGTTGTTTTCAAAACTAAAATATGGTGGCTTAATAAATTGTAATAACAGAACTATGGTAGCACATTTAAAAAAATATACTATTACAATTCATGAAGCTTATACTTAGAAATTCATGTATATACATAAAATTTACTAGAAAAAAAATATTGCTAATAAATTCTCTACCTTACCAACATAAATATAATTAAATTAGTTAAGACAAAAAAAAAAAAGAAAAAGAAAAGGCCATTAGTTTTTCCTCTGATTCTTGGGTTTATAAATAATTTCTTGTTTGAACTAAAAAAATGAAAACTTTCCTTTAATAAAACCCAAAATTATAAGAGGTAAATGAAATATTTTTGAAGTTTAAAAAGAAATTTATAATTTAAAGATAAAGAAATTTGACCACGTAGGATAGGCTTGGAAATCTGGACAAAAGTATTTTCAAATGCTTTAAAATATTCAAGGTCGTGTTTCATTTCTAGTCTATGAAGAAAAAAATTTGATCCTCATAGAGTTTTAGGATCTTTATTAATATTCATAGGGTTATAAACCAATTTTTAGATCGGAGGCTCGTTTTAACGTTTTTGACTCTGATACCATATTAATATTCATTGAGTTCCATCTCAAAATCAATGAGAAGAGTAGTCCACGTCTATTATAAACTAATGGAAGTGGTTTTTTATGATCACCATCTATTGGTTTGTCATTATGTTTCACACCCTAATGATGATACTATGGAGCCATTTTCCGATTTGGTTTGGATTCATTGAAACTTTGGTCAAGTATTTTATTGGTTTTAGAGTGTCATCTCACTCCAATAATGAGATTAATTGTCTCTTTAAGCCTACTTCTTTACCCATGGATCCATGAGTTTCTTTGAGTTCTTCTAGTAGTCCTTTACATGATGACAATGTTACTTCTTTATCGAATGTCGAATCAATATACTTCTAATGTCGAATCAGGATCAACTAGGACAGAAATAAAGCATTGGGTCGAACTCTTCTTTGGTGTCAAGGTAATAGCTATGAATAGTCATCGACTCCCGAGAAAGGGTAGAAGAATGGGACCTATTATGGGACATACAATGCATTACAGACGTATGATCATTACGCTTCAACCAGGTTATTCTATTCCACCTCTTAGAAAGAAAAGAACTTAAATCAAAATACTTAATAGCATGTCGATACATTTATACAAAACTTCTACCCCGAGCACACGCAATGGAGCCGTAGACAGTCAAGTAAAATCCAATCCACGAAATAATTTGATCTATGGACAGMATCGTTGTGGTAAAGGTCGTAATGCCAGAGGAATCATTACCGCAGGGCATAGAGGGGGAGGTCATAAGCGTCTATACCGTAAAATCGATTTTCGACGGAATGAAAAAGACATATATGGTAGAATCGTAACCATAGAATACGACCCTAATCGAAATGCATACTGATTTCTTGCTTTATCTTCAAATATCTTGGCTTGATAGTACTTTTCTTATTCATGTTTAAGCCAATTTATTTCCCAACTTTGTTCGGGGCACATGTATGTTTGTTCATTATTTGTGTTGCAATATTTTTGCCTTTCCTTTCAACTTAAGGCCTTCGTTGATGCTGATTAGGGTTCTTGTCCAATTAAGTTGTCGTATATATTGTTACTGGTTAGACCTTTTATGGGTGTACAAAATACATCGAAATTGATAGTCATTTTGCTATTGATAAGATTTTGGATGGTTTTCTTAACCTTTGCTTATCCAATCTCAATTTTAGCTTGTTGCCATGTTTACTGAGGGGGTGTTTGAGGTAAGGAATTGTTAAGTCTGAACTTATTTAATCTAGAGTTGTTTAACATGGGAAATAAATTTAATTTGAGAAGTTAATAAGTCTGAAGTTGTTTAGTCTGTTTTGGGGTGCAGAGTTGTTAAACTTTGATTTCTGAAGTCTGTGTTTGGGGCAATGATTTAATAAGTCTAGAGTTGTGTAAACTGAAATTTTTTTAGCTGATTTTTTTGCTACTACTGTATTATACAATTATAATTAGATTGCAATGATTTTTTCAAATTCATCAATTATAAAATTGAGATTTTTATAAGATAACTTGGTTTTTCTAATATTTCAAACGAAAAACACAATATTTTTATTTAATATTTTAAAAGAAAAATAGAAATAAATAAAAAATATATATATATATATTTATTATTTGATTGTGACTAATATAAAAATTAAACACTTCATTTAATATAATTAATTTAAATTAAATATAATTAATTTTACTATTTTTATTTAAATAATTATTAACATATATATTTTTGTAACTTTGAATATTACTCATTTTAAAATTAAGTATATTATTTTACTTTAATATTTGTTAGCTTAATATTATATATAATATGAATCCAAAATAGACTACTATTCCTATTTTAAAATCACATTTTAAAAATTATATCATTTTTTAACTACCAATTATTTAAATATGGATGAAAGATGACAATAATTAAAATAACTTAACTTTTTCATCTATAAATTAAGATTAAATTTAACGATTTGATTAATTGAATTGAATTTTTTTATAAAGAAATTTAATTATTTAAGTTTACCATTTTCAAAATTTATTTTATATCAAGACATAAATATAGGGAGATAAAACTGAATTATAATTCATATAAATATATTTTTTTAATTAAAGAAAATTATATTTATAAAAAACAATTATATATATCTATAGATTTATAATTGGGAGGGTAGGAAAAGTTAAAATTGGAACAATTATTTTGTAAATAAAAATTGAAACAATTAAATAAATATGAGAAATGATTAATAATAAAAATAAGAGATAGAAAAGCAATGAAAAGTAGTAAAAAATAGATGGATAGAGAGAAATGATAGGAGAATGAGAATAGAAAATAGATGTGAATGGTGTAGGGTCCACTCTAAGAAAAATATAAGATATAAAGGAAAATAAAGTAGGGAGTTGACCCCCAAACAAGGATTAAGAAAATCTCCCAACTCCTCCCAACTCTACTTCTCACAAGTCATTGCCCCAAACACCCGGTAAGGATGTTGGTGCGGTGTTTCCTTATGTATTCTTTTAGTAAACATATAGGGGTGGAGATTTGAATTCACTATATTTTGATCGGAGTTAAGCACCATAATTAGACAAGCTATGTTCAGGTTGGCAACAACCGATTCTCTTATATCTTCTTTAATGACCAAAAATGGGTATCTTCAATCTTTATACTTCATCTTGAGGCGAGTATTAGTTTAGTTGATAAGTGGCTAGCGTATGTTTATTATTTTTTTGGTTACTTCCTTATATGTTAGTTGCTATATTTACTTAACGACTTATGTGTATTTAAATAGAGATATCTTGATGCTAATATGAACATAATTTAATGGTAATTGATATATACTTATCCTCTTGAGATTGGAGGTTCGATCTCCCATATCACTCGAGATGCGAAACATTATTGTGCCTCAATCCAACCATAATCAATAGTGATATACACCGAAACTTGTAGTACAATATTGTACTAATCCCTCCCCACACTTTCACATATTTCATAGTGTTTCTCATTTGATTGTTCCCCTTTTTGTAATAACTTATAATTACATTAAAATCACCTTTAACCAAAAAAAATAAAATCATTTAAGTAATTTCCCAAATTTTAAAATAAACAAAGAACAATTCGCCCGCGACGCGAAAAAACGTATTTTTTCAAATCTTCCGTCCCCCCGCCGCGCGAAACTTCAAAAATAATTTACAAAATTCAGAAAAATCCATTTCTTGCCACGCTGGCGATCCGCGTGAAACCTCGTTCAACCAATCACAGCCGTCCATTATCTTATAAATTCCACTCACAGCTCCAAAGTATTCTCCGACACGCCATAATCTCCTCTTCCCATATTCTGTTTCCTTCATTCCGATCACCTTTTTCAATCTCGTCGCCGGAAAAAATGAGTTCTACCGACGCACCGGCCAAGGGCGGCAGAGGCAAGAAATCCTCCTCCAAGTCTGTCTCCAGGTCTTACAAGGCCGGCCTCCAATTCCCCGTCGGCCGGATCGCCAGGTACCTCAAGAAGGGCCGTTATGCTCAGCGCGTCGGCTCCGGCTCCCCTGTCTACCTCTCCGCCGTCCTTGAATACCTCGCCGCCGAGGTTCGTAAACGTCCGGTTCACTTTAAGCTCAGTTTTTCAGTTCTCGATTTTCGCTTCTGATCGATGAATTTTGTTTTTCGTTTAGGTTTTGGAGTTGGCTGGTAATGCCGCGAGGGACAACAAGAAGACCAGAATCATCCCGAGGCATATCCAGCTCGCGGTGAGGAACGACGAGGAATTGAGCAAGCTTTTGGGATCTGTTACGATCGCCAGCGGTGGAGTGATGCCGAAGATTCATCAGTCTCTTTTGCCGAAGAAGGCAGCGGCCGGGAAGGAGAAGGCCGAGATCGGATCAGCATCGCAGGAATTTTAGGTTACTAAAGAAATCACCATTGATGAAAAGAAGAACAAAATAGTTAGGTTATGTTAGATTGTTGTTTGTATGGAATCATTCTTCTTCTGGTATGTAAATTTGCGAAACGAATTTCGTTACTTAGATCAGTTTCCATCCGTCTTCATTGTTCAACTTTGTTCCTAGTGTAAATCCCGATGAAGTTAGCCACTTATTTGAATCGAAAGAAATGGCGTTTGAGACCTCTTTTTTCCTTCACATTTTCCCGGAATCTTAAATTTTCGTATCGGCCAAACGGGAATTACGAGTAAATGCTCGAAATCTTAACCATATTCATAATTGATTCTATATTTTATTATTATTTATTTAATAATGTTAAATATATTCCACTTATTTTCGTCTCTCTATATATATTTTCGGAACCCTTTTACGTTAAGCCCTTGGCCTCGAAATCCATATTTGTTCCCCAATTGTGTCAATTTCTACATTTTTTAGGGTTCCGATCATCCGCCGGGAAATTACATACAATGAGTTCGTCTGGTTCGACCAAGGGCGGCAGAGGGAAACCGAAGGCCACGAAGTCTGTCTCGCGGTCTCAGAAAGCCGGCCTTCAGTTCCCCGTCGGTCGTATTGCGCGGTTTCTCAAAGCCGGTAAGTATGCTGAGCGCGTCGGCGCCGGTGCTCCCGTCTACCTATCCGCCGTCCTTGAATATCTCGCCGCCGAGGTTAGTGTTAGATCTTCTTCTCAGATCTTTTACTTGTGTTTCTGATCTGTTTGTTTGTGGGGTTATGGGGTTCTGAGGTTCTGAATGCGATGAAGCAGAGTAATGTGTAGTTTTCTGATCAACTCGAATTGGAAGTATTGTATCTGATTTAGTTCTGTTTGTTCTGCTTTTACTTTGGAATTGATTGGAAGAAGTGGAATCCGATTCGTTGCTATGTAGATGTGATTGATGAAGAAACTGATCATGGTTTTGAAAGGATCTTATGAAAACGAAGTCATCAATTTATCATCACTTTTTAATCGTAGTATTAATCTTGAGCATATCGTTTTGGTCTGTCTTAACGTCTTTGTTTTGCCATTGCATTGCATCCAATTGGAAAGTTCATAATCAATGCACTCTATTTAGTTTCTTCAAGTGAATTCACTGGTTCCATGTCAAATTATTTGGTGAATAAGATCAAGAAAGTTAAACCATGTCGATTTGTTCTTCAAATGGATAAAATTTCAGTTGGGTTTCATCAAAATTTTCATTTGAGAGTTTCTTTGAAGTACCAAAAGTCTCCATTTGCAGGTGCTTGAGCTTGCAGGCAATGCTGCCAGAGACAACAAGAAGAATCGCATTGTTCCGAGGCACATACAGCTTGCAGTTCGCAACGACGAGGAGCTGAGCAAGCTTTTGGGTGATGTGACCATTGCAAATGGTGGAGTGTTGCCGAATATCCATCAAAATCTCTTGCCTAAGAAGGCTGGATCAGGGAAAGGCGACATCGGGTCTGCATCACAAGAGTTCTAAAAGTTTCTGATCATCAACAAAATTTGATACACAAGGAGGTACTTGAGAATGAAAACGATTATGGTTTCATTGCTTTGGTTTGCAAACTGTTTGATCATTGTGAACCGCATAAGATTGAATCTTTTTGTTGGATATACAGCTGAAAATTGAAATCATATTGTGTTTTGCTTTCTTGTTCGTAACAAAGATTTTGCATTAGCAATGCACATTACACCATTTCCATCTTAGATGTTTGCATAGCCTGATAGTGCCAATTGCATCTTCATAATTTACTCTTTTCTTGACATTTCTTTGCATTTTTCTGAAAAAGAGTGCCATTACATAAGAAAATCTTCTTAAGGAATCGATTGTTTGACAAGAATAGGGGGATAGAACAGATTCCTTCAACTACTTCCTCGAGTCAGTCGTGTCGGGAACCCAGGGTTCGCTCATATTCGGTGTCTCTACAAACACCATGTTGAACTCTCCCACCTTCTCTATCTTCCTTCTCTTCCCGTTCGTCAAGCAGATAATATTGCTTGGCTCGACCACGTCGCACTCATCTCCCCATAGCTGGAGGTGAACTGCGGCCGTTTCGTCGGCCACCGGTGATAGGCATGTCCACATCCATATTATCGTTGAGAGATATCATTTCTTCTGCTTCTTAACTGCCACAAATCAACAAACAATACTTTGTTAGCATTCTAAACTAGTGATATGATCAAATTTGCAGATGCATTGATCGTCAAGTTTGAGAAATAGTTTCAGCTGCGTTTGTGAATTCTTGATTATGCTTCTATTTAGTCATTTCGTTATGAAATACGTCTCTGAACATAAAATTTCGATCGAGAAAATTGAACGACTGAATAGGCACAATGATAGTAAACGCATCTAAAACTAAAAACAGGTAGAGGGCACACCAAATACAATGAGCAACAATAAAGAATCTCGAATTTTAGTTTCATGATATAAGATGGAAATCAAATTTGATCGAAGTTTATAATCCAAAACCCAGAGTTGCCTTGAAACAATAATCAAAGGGAGGAAAATGTGGATAAAAATACAAAAAAAAAAAGAAAAAAAAAATTGAAATGGAATTGGTGAGAGCCTGAAAATAGAAATAGCAAAGAAATTATCAATTTAAACTCTGTTGTTTAAAATGTTACGTTAGAATTGGTTGATGATGAACTCATCAGATATTATTTAGAAAAAAATATTAAGAAAAGAAAACTTAGAAATTTCTTTAAGGGAAAAGAAAATAGGGTTTGATTGCAACTATTATTATAGTTTAGTTGTAGTTTTGAGGATTTTGCAACATATAAGGATTTGATTGAAAATTTGGGAGGTGTGATTTTAACTTCTTTTATAGGCCAGGAGGGATTTTTGCAATTTCTCTCATATTTAATCACAGACTAAAAAATCATTTTTAAATTTAAAGATAAAAATGAAATATTCCTAAAGCTGAAAAGACTAAATCGAAATTTTGTATTTTTTCTTATAGAAACCTAAAATTTAAGTTCTAAGTAAATGAATTAAGCATTCTATAATTTAATTTCTAAGTAAATGAATTAGGTGCTTTTAGTTGGTGATTTGAGAAGTATTCTTTCAATATTTTTGTTTGATAACATATTTTGAAATTGAATCTCAATTAAAAAATTTGTTCACACTTTATTTAGTAATATATTTATAAACCAATAATAATCGCAATTAAATAATTTAATCTAAAATGTTGAGGGTGAAGTTCGAGCAGGCGCCGTGTTTGGTTTAGGTGGTGACATCGGTTAAGGGAGGACGCATCGTTGGTACCTATAGGCGCGACACACCCTGCAGCAGGGGGACAGGGTGGCAGGCGACAATTTTGATACTACGCACTGGGAATGTCCTCTAATCGTCTGTCATAATCTCGTACGATGGCGAGTTTTGCCATGTCGTGTGTCAAACGTCATTCTTAGTCAGCCACGAACGTCTATAAAAAGGGTTAGAGTACCACAACCACGTGGTAAATGAAGAATCTGTCACTACATTCCTAAGATGCTCTTTGCTATCTTTTTCTTTGATTATTAACTTGACCGTTAGAGAGTATTAGGCAGGGCATCGCATAGATATCAAGAATCGTTGCTACAAGCTCATTTGTTTGGCGACCCGAAGGACATGTGGACCTCTCCAAATTTTAGCATTAACACAAATATAGTTAATTAATGTATTAACAATTAACATATATGTCATAAATTTGTCATAAATTTTGTATAATTATTGTGAAATGAGTTAAATTTATTAAATGAATCTAAAAACTGAAAACAATATTTATTGTTTTCAGAATTTTACCTTTTGGATTTTGGATCATAGGTCAACTGAGAACATAAACATATAT
>NW_019104553.1:160964-223231 GCF_001995035.1 Momordica charantia | reverse complement strand
GACCGGCAGGCGGCGACAATCCAATCGGTGGGTATATCAACATTTACTTTCAGTCGCTTCCCCCTTTTCGATTTCTTTGTACAGAATCATGTTAAATCTGCGTTTTCCCACAGTTTTCTGAATGGGTAGTGGGATTTTGAGGAAGTATTGGAGATAACAATAACGCAAAAGTTTAAGGGATGCTTCTGGTATGGTCGAATTTTTGTTTGAATTATCTTAATTAGTAAGCTTTTAGGTTATTTTGATGTTTTGGGTGTTGGCACGATTAGATTTCACTATATCAACAGTCAAGAATATGGAATTAGAATTAATGAATTGTTTTTGAAATATGTTTTACTTTGTTTGCTTAACTAGATTATCTGGAATGTATCATGTTTGTGCATCTGAGCAACTACTGTGGCTTTCCTTGATTGTATATTTTCCCGCATTTTACACTTATGTATGTTCTCTACATTTTCACGCTGTAGATTAAGTGAGGAGGGTCTGATTTCAAGTCAAAACATGGCAGAGCCTAATTCTTTGAGCATAACAAAAAGCTTCCCGGTTAAACCAAAGCTCAAATCTAAGCCCAGGACACCTAAACAAACGCCGGAATCAAAATATTGGTCCTCTTTCAAGCGTAATGAGATCCCGAACCTTGTTTCCTCCATATCCTCCATCGCATTCTCACCATCGAATCCTTCCATTTTCTCTGCCACACACTCAGCCTCTCTCACTCTCTTTAGCACGCAAACGATGGCCCCCACCTCTACCATCTCGTCTTTTCGAGATGTTGTATCTTGTGCTTCATTCCGCTGTGATGGCCTCCTCATTGCTGCTTCTGACCTTTCGGGGCTTGTCCAAGTCTTTGATGTTAAAAGCCGAACCCCACTTCGAAAGCTTCGTTCCCACTCGCGCCCAGTTCAGTTCGTCCAGTACCCTGTCCTTGATAAGCTGCACCTAGTATCTGGTGGGGATGATGCCGTTGTTAAGTACTGGGACGTGGCGAGCCAGACTCCAATCTCGGATTTCCTGGGCCATAAGGACTATGTGAGGTGTGGGGCTTGCTCCCCATCCAGCATGGACATGTTTATCACTGGGTCTTACGATCACATGGTGAAGCTCTGGGATGCCAGAACGAATTCACAAACGGTTTTGGAAATGAATCACGGGAAACCGGTCGAGGATGTGATTTTCTTACCATCAGGTGGGTTAGTTGCAACTGCTGGGGGCAATTATGTGAAAATCTGGGATGTGATTGGAGGTGGGAAGATGATTTGCTCTATGGAGAGTCATAATAAAACTGTTACTTCACTATGTGTTGGGAAAATGGGCAATGATAGTGGAGAAGAATCAGACCAATTTAGAATCTTGAGTGTAGCACTGGATGGGTATATGAAGGTGTTTGATTATTCAAAAATGAAAGTAACCCACTCCATGAGATTCCCGTCACCCCTTATGTCAATTGGGTTTTCTCCTGACTGTAGTACTAGAGTTATAGGGACTTCAAATGGGGTCTTATATGCTGGCAAGAGGAAGCCTAAGGAAACTACGCCGAGTAATTTGTCGAACACTTGGAGCCTGGGGTCTGTTGGGGAACCTCAGAGGCGAGCTTTGAGGCCTTCTAACTTCCGATACTTCCATCGAGGTCAAGGGGAGAAGCCAACCGAGGGAGATTACCTTCTTATGAAACCGAAGAAGGTGAAGTTGACAGAGCATGACAAACTGTTGAAGAAGTTCAGGCACAAGGATGCTCTTGTATCAGTGTTAGCGAGTAAGAATCCCGAAAATGTGGTGGCGGTAATGGAGGAACTGGTTGCAAGGAAGAAACTTCTGAAATGCGTCTCGAATTTGGACAGGGAGGAGCTTGGTTTGCTATTGGTTTTCTTACAAAAGCACTCGACACTGCCGCGATACTCGAGCTTGTTGATGGGGTTGACGAGAAAGGTTATCGAGTTACGAACTGAAGATATTAGAGCCTCGGGCGCCCTGAAAGATCATGTTCGAAACTTAAAGCGATCTGTCGACGAAGAGATTCGGATACAACAGTCATTGCTGGAGATACAAGGTATTATTTCACCTTTACTTAGAATCGCTGGAAGATGATGACATTTTGTTTTTGAATTAATTGTTTGTAAGGTACCTTCTCAGTTTTCAAATTTTAAGATTGAAAGAAACAAGGCTCCAATTTTGTCTGTGGGGTTTAAAATCTAGTCACAAGTAGATTGTGAAATATTTATTGTTTTAATCCCTGACTTGTTATGGGTAACAGAAAGTTTTAGCTACACAAAAAAAAAAAAAAAACTTTTCTTTTATTATTATTATGTTTATTTATTGCCTTATATCTAGTTTAAATGTTTTTAGGGACTTAATAGACATAAATCTTATAACGTCAATTATTTAAAAGTTCAAGGACCAGGACGTGAATATTCAAGGATAGAAATTTAAACTTAATATTTTTTAAAATTGAAAGACTAAGTAGCTAACAATTAAGATATTTTTAATTATTCTAAATTGTAGTTTGGGATTTCTGCTATGTATTTGTGATATAATATATATGTTTGACAAAAAAGATGTGATTTCGAATTTTTACTCTCACGTTCTGTTGGAATAAAAAAAGCAATAAAAAAAATGAAGATGATCTATAGTTTAATATAATTTTGAAAACCTTATAAAGAGGGAATTTTAGTTTTTGAGATTAAGCTAATATTTTTGTATTTCTAAGAAAGACGGAAAAAAAGAAAATTATAAATTATCGAATAAAATGGATAAAGTTTTCCAGAAATTATTTTTTAATTTGTGAGTTCAACAAATATGGGTGCATAATCTAATTTGTGAATAATACAAATCCGATCAATTGGGCTACCAATACTATTGAGAAGATTGATGATGGTCTAATAAACTATGCTATTGGATTTGCAAGTTCATGCCATAACTAAGGAATTATGGTTATTTTTAGATTGAGGCACTATTTAAGTCAGCTAGGTATCGTCAAATTAGTCCAACTAAGTTAACAGTGAGATCGACCTACCTTTGGAATTGAGCTGAAGACTATAAACTAATCGGAGAATCATCCAAGTTCTCTTCTACCGACCTCAGGTCCAACAATCGACTCGGGGATTGATAGCTAGTAACCATCTATCAGAGCGGTTCTAACAGTGATGTCCTCCCTCCTCCCTCTATTTAGGTACGCAATTATGTTCCGAGAATCACCTACTTAAACTCATGTCTATACTGACTTAATCATCAGAGTGTTTGTTTCTTTTTGTAGGTCTCACTTGTTTAAGGTCGTACCTTGTCGACTCGTCATCGTTGCCAACTTTGATAGCTAGACAGAATCCTGAATCAACATATTGTATAACAAAAAAAAAATGGTAACATCTTAGATATTGAGATCACTTATTTATATACTATCATTGAGTTGTGATCATAAGTCACTGTTTATTTATGGGTGGAATTAAAAAAAAAAAAGTTTTTGAACTTCCTAATTGAATAAATAATTCATATAATTCATAATCAATTATGGAATGAAATAAAATTAAAATAAATATAACTATATAATTTTTATGGTGATTAAATTTTTTTAAAATTAATAATAAATTTTAGTTGATTAGATTGAATCCAACTCAACTCACAAAATTTTTCGTTTATGTGAATCCAATGCAATCCAAACAAGTTTATAATCAAACTCAAATAATACACGTTGAATTAGGTTCATCGGTATTTTTGGTCCTGCATTTTTTGAACACCCCTACGAAGAATTGCTTTATCAAATTTTGAATATAGTTTTAGAGCTCAACGATGATAGTTTTTAAACCTAACTCTCATGCTTTCGTATTAGTTGAAAATATAGAATTAGGAGCATTGTTAGAGACTCGTGCAATGATACAATGTTAGCAGCAAAATCTTTGGATTTTTTTTTTAATAATGTTTTATTTCGAACTTATTCTACCCCAAACAAGAATAATGTTTTATAATCTAGAGGTCTTGGATTCAAATCTCCATTGTATAATTGAGATATATATCTTCTCTTCAAGATACGACATGTCAGAATTAAGAAAAAAATACACAGCATCAGGCTGACGTCCTATAATTTTCGAAACATTATTATTGAAAATAGTTTAGGAATTGATATACATTTGGAATAAATACGAAGCATAGTATTATTAAAAAAAGAAAAAAAAAATCCCCAAATCGTTCGCGACGAAAAAGTTGCAAATATATCATCTACCGACGGGACGAGCACTCCTGATTCTAATGCACGAATCTCCACTTGAATGAAACCCCTTTTCTCCTCCTCCATTCAAAACCCAACCCAATTCTTAATCTTCCCGCTCAATCTTCGCCTCCAAATCCCCCATTTTTTACGATCACTCTCATCTTCAACCTCCGCCGGAAAACCCAAATGGAATTCGCTCGCCAACGTCTTCATTTCCAACCCAACTCTGCTAATTTTACAATCATGCTCTTCCATGTTCCAATTGAAGCAAATTCATGCTCACATGACTTGCACTGGCCTCATGAACCAAATCTTCCCGGCGAGCCGCGTCGTAGCTTTCTGCGCGCTCTCCGATTCCGGGGACATGCGCTACGCCCATTTCGTTTTCGCTCGAATCGAAAAACCCAACTGCTTTTTATGGAACACCATGATTAAGGGTTACTGCAGCGCCGGAAATCGTTCAATGGGGTTCTCATTTTTCCGCCAGATGATTCGGAACCGCGTCGAATTGGATTGTGGGAGCTTCGTTTTCGCGCTCAAGGCGTGCGGCCAATTCGCGGGAGAAATAGAGGGAATGGCGGTGCATTGTGTGATTTGGAAATTGGGGTTTGATTCTGAATTGCTGGTTCGAAACGGGTTGATTCAGTACTATGTTGAAACTGGGTACCTTTTCTTTGCACGCCAAGTGTTTGATGAAAGTTCTGTGAAGGATGTTGTTACCTGGACGACGATGATCAATGGGTACACAACACACAATTGTTTGGATGAAGCCATAACGTTATTCGATTCGATGTTGTCAAGTGACGTTGAACCGAATGAGGTCACAATGATTACTCTGCTTTCTGCTTGCTCACAAAAGGGAGATTCTATAATGGGGAGGACTCTCCATGAATATATAATGAGGAAGAACATAAGGTGTAGTGTTAATTTGCTCAACACAATGTTGGATATGTATGTGAAATGTGGCTGTTTGGTTACTGCTAGAGAGATTTTTGATAGAATGGAATGTAGGGATGTTTTCTCATGGACTAGCTTGCTCAATGGATATGCTAAAAATGGAGATTTGGAATCTGCAAAGAAGCTGTTTGATGAGATGCCTGAAAGAAACATTGTTTCTTGGAATGCAATGGTAGCTGGTTATTCCCAAAACAGTCAGCCAATGGAAGCTTTGAAGCTATTTCAGAACATGGTGGATGTTTTTGGATTGGTTCCAACAGAGGACACTTTGGTCTGTGTTCTTTCTGCTTGTGGCCAATTGGGATGCTTGGGAATGGGCAAATGGATTCATGACAATTATGTCAATAAAATTGGAATTCAAGTTAGTTTGATTCTGACTAATGCAGTAATAGACATGTATGCCAAATGTGGGAGTATTGATGCAGCTGCAAATCTCTTCCACTCCATGCCTGAGAAAAATCTGGTCTCCTGGAACTCCATGATTTCAGGATATGCATCTCATGGCCATGCCGAGGAAGCTCTCACTCTTTTTGACCGAATGAAACGCTCGGGACTAAAACCAGACCACATCACCTTCGTCGGCGTCCTATTGGCTTGCAGTTACGGCGGGTTTGTTTCCGAAGGTCAGGAGCATTTCAAAAGCATGGAGAGAAGCCATGGAGTCGAACCGAAGAGGGAACACTACGCCATCATGGTGGATTTGCTCAGTCGAGTCGGGCTGTTGACAGAAGCTTACGAGTTAATATTGAAGGTGCCGATGGAAGCAAGTGAAGGGGCATGGGGAGCTCTGCTCGATGCTTGTAGGAAGCATGGGGATGTGGAAATGGCTAAGTTAGCAGCTGAGAAGCTTCTGGAATTGGATCCTGAGGACAGTGGGATTTATACCCTTTTGGCAAATATTTGTGCTGATGGGAAGAAATGGAAAGATGTGAGAATGGTGAGAAGGATGATGAGAGAGAGAGGGGTGAAGAAGGTTCCTGGGCATAGCTTGATAGAGGTTGGAGGTAAGTTTCATGAGTTCTTAGTTGCTGATACTTCTCACCCTCATTCTTCACAAGTTTATAGAGTGGTAAATGAGTTGCTTTTGTTGTCTAGTTTGGTAGATCTTGAGCCTCAAGAAAATGGATGATTCTTTTGCAATTGCTTGGAATATTTGTTATATTGAGAATCTGTGTTGATATTTATTCCATGGTTATTGGGATATATATATGATGGTAATGTGGCCATAGAATGTAGCATTGGATAGTAATTTAGCATTTTTGAAAGTTGTAACCTCCCTAGATTGGCACAGTTGGTCATTTGGGGCCAATGGAAAGAGTAATGGATTTACTATTTGTTTTGTCTTCTTTTTTTACTGATAAATCCTATGAGATCGAGAAGGGTTTTCGATTCTATATGAGCATTTGCTGGACGACTTGACATATGGTTTCGACACTTCCAATTAAATTTTCAGTCTTTTTCAATTGAAATTGATCTTGTATGTGCTAGTTGAAGCAAACGTTGGAGAGCGAAACTATGGTGGGTTCAATTTTCTTGGAGAGGAATCATATTAGAAAGAGTGAATGAATTCAAACTTTGTTGCTTCAAAAGAAAAAAAGAGTTCAAACTATGGTGGTTATTCTGCTGAATTATGCGTAGACGTTATGATTTTATTAATTAAGATTATCATTTGATTCTTAGATAAATTCTATTTTTTTTAGTACAATATGTTGGGGTGGAAGATCGAACTCAGGTTGGGAGATCGAACTCACAACCTGAGTTGGAGGTATATGCCAATTTACCACTGAGCTATGCTTGTTTTGGAGGATCCATAAATTATGGGTCGATGCTAATTTCATTTATTTGAGAGTTATTATTATTATATTTATTTTTCAATTTTTACCGTTTTTTTTTTCCTTTGATTGTTGGGGGTGCGAATTATTTTTAACTTTTCACCTAAGTTTGGATGATTTCTTTGATCATGCTTTTGATTGCTTTCATTGTGCCTTTTTTTTTTTTTTGGGTGTAATTTCATAACTTAGGAGTAGGTAATATTGTGTCAATGTTTCTAATAAATCTTTTTATTATGGCTGAATTGTTTGATTTTGAGCATGGTTGATTGAAATCTACTTTTGCTGCTAATTTATGATTAAATTTATGTTTTTATGTGGATACCAAAATATATTAAATGATTGGTTTGATGCTTTTGAAACATATATTTTGAATGAGTTCTTTTTTTTTTCCTCTATAAAAATTTGAATTCTGTTATTTCAAATATGGTAAATGCGTTTTAAATTTGAATAATCTTGAATTGTTATAAAACTATCGTTAATTAGTTATTGTATGTCCTTCCTTTTTTGAACATTTGATTTGACCTATTAAAAATAGTATGTTTAGTTTAAATAATTCAAGCATTGGTTTCGTTAATTGTTAATATATTTGACAAACACAAAAATATGAGAAGTCGTGAAATTTTTAAAAATTTTGTTATTTTCGTAATTGCAAATTTTATACTATATTTTAAATAAATAGTCATTGTATGCCATTTATGCAGTTACCTCTTATTTTTATTTTTATTTTTTTGAGGTATAATTACCTCTTATTTATATCATGGTATGATGTGGATTATAAATCATGGGTTTTTTGGTTGAGATTTTAATATTTTTATTTACTTATTTTGGTGGTTTATGGTTAGATTTGTTTGTTTTTCATGTGATAAATAGGATATTGTTATAGTCTGATTTTCAAATTTGGTTGGTGGAATGATTTATTGACATGTTCTTGAGTGATTTTTGGTAAGAAGAGTCTTTTGGTTTTTTTTTCCTTTTTGTAGGGAAAAAAGTGTTTAATAATAATCTTTATCAATATATATATATATATATCTTTTGGAGAAAAAGGATACCTATAATATTTGATTTACTATATTAAAAACTGGAAATTCCTAATTTTCAATGTTGCCTATTCGTTTTTAGCTTTTTAATAAGTTCTGATTTGAAAACGGTTTAAAATTTAAAAAAAATACTGCATATTCTAAATTGATTTGTTCATTTTTGATAATCTACTATATTTTATGATAAAATTAAATAATATTGTAAAAATTTTTTATTTTCCCATGTTTTACACTGAAAATAAATATATTTAACATCATCATCATTTTTAAAGTTAAAATGTTCCTTCAGAAAAAAAAAAATCTTTTGAAGGGTATTAATATTAGTTATTAATGTAATAAGCTAATGAGTCGAAATCTTACACATTTTCATAATATTTTACCCCGCTCTATTTTCTTTCCTCAAAAAAATGAAAATATATTGTGTATTATTAATATTATTAGTGAGCGCGCATAAAATTTATCTTTCTCAATTTCCCTAATTTTATTTCTTTTTCTAAATACTATCTCTCAATCTTTACAAATTTTTGTCTCTCCCCATCCCTCTAATTTTCTCTAACTTTTTTCTCTTTTTAAATACTATCTCTCCATCTTTTCAATTTTTAAATAAATTTAAATAAGTGATAATCTGAGTAAGAAATTTGGAGAAAATATTTAGAAATTAAGAGTGGTTGGGACGAGGGAGAGTCAGTGGAATTTGAGGAAATTTGGAGGGAGAAAGAGTGGCGTGGGAGAGAGAATTCATGGAATTTGAGGAGGTCTGTAGAGATAAATGACAAAATTTATAAAGAGTGTTTCAATTAAAAAACAGAAAAAGTTTCTCCCGTATTTTTTATATATACTATAGATATACTTCAAAGACCAAGGGTTATTAGTTGATATAGGGTTTAGATGAGAAACTCAATGGGAGGGCGAGGATTATAATTAATAATTTAAATGAGTATCAAAATAATAAAAATTTGAAGACTAAAAACAAATTTAAGCTATATATATGTTTGATAATTTAATCCACAAATTCCTCCATTGGTCTAAATTTTGGTAGAAATTAAAAAAAAAAAAAAAAGCTCCTAAAAAGCACTGGATTCTCTCCTCGACTCTCATTGGATAGTACAACTACAAACCCATATATATATTTGTATTTATATTTTGCCTAAAATAGGTGGGAGAATCTTGATTTGACATTTATTTTAATAATTCTTTTAATGGAAAAATGACATTTCCTTCTAAAATGTGGAACCCATGTCTTATTCTTATCAAAGGTCGACTTCATATTTTTGTAACTTTGATTTTGTTTAGTTCATATACTTTCCAAATGTACGTTTTAGTCTATATACTTTTAAAAATTAACCATTTTAGTCCCTTAATTTTATTTTTTTAATTCTATTTTTCTATCACAGTTTCAACATGAGATTACATTCGATATATTTCTTAAAACGTAACAATAACTTTATATTAAAAAGTTCTTGTTACCGGTAGAATTTATATTAAAATTTTGAAAATAGGGAACAAATAGTTGCTTTTTAAAAGTAGACAATTGGACCAAACTAGTATTTTTTTCATTTCCGATCTCACTTTGCAATAGTTTTTAATGTACTAGCGCTTGATTTCAATTTAGTAAGATGTAGTATTGGTAGTAGAAACTATTATCTTGGTAAATAGATGTGTAATTATATTCAAATTGATGGTTTTATTGAATGAACCTTACACCATAGGATTTTAGGAGAAAATTTCATATCTAACAATATTAAGGTCAAATAAAACTTTAGTTTTGTAAATTTGGTTTTTCTTACATCCTTATCGTTCAAACTCAAAATTTTGTACATGATTCAAAATTTTCTTTGTCTTGATTTTTCTACACCTATTATACATTCACTTGAATTCTTATAGGTCGTAGTTTAGTTTCAAATTGATATCTATCATTTTACGACTTTCAAATTCATCCTACGAGTACGAATTATAAGGGCCCAAATTGTAATTTTCTTTCCTATGACAAAAGGAAAATGCCAAATTTTATTGTAGAAAAATCCACAAAAAAAAAAATTCAATTTCATCACCATGTGAGTATCTATTAATAAGAATGCAAGAAAGGTTGGATTTTTGAANAAAATAAAAAATAAAAAATGAATTTCTCTCTCATATTATTATTTGAAATTCAAACCTTGATTTTTGGAGGGAGATTTTGTGGGGCCCTCCTTCATCCTCTGCTTTAGGATTTAGGATACCAAATCGCGGGCCCCACCACTAGATTCAATCTGGTCCGCTCCTTTCATGTGGGCCCCACTTTCTCTCTCTATCAACCGACAAAACAAATGCCATCATTTTCATTTAACTTTCAAAAATAAAATATTGATTTAAATACTATTTTATCCAAATTTGATTCATTTTGGTTTATATATAATTATTTTTTTTTTCATTTTAGTTACTGTACTTTTCTAATATTCATTTTTGTTTATGAATGGTAATCGATATGGTTCATGTTCGTAAAATTTTAATAAGATAAATTTTATTTTACACAACTAAATTTTAAGAAATTTAGTGAGTATATTGTCATGCTAAAATTATAATTAGAAAAAATGAGATAAAAATTAAATGATGAGACCACAATAACAACTTTTTAAAAATATAAGGACCAAAATGAACGAGAATAAGTACTAAAATGAATCAAAGTCGAAAGTAGAAAAATCAAAACAGCATTTAAATCTAAAATATCTTTTTTTTTCCTTTAATATCAACATCAAATCGTAATTTCTTGAATTAATTTCAACCGACCTTTATTTTTTCTTGACACTCTATTCGAAGGGATAAAATGTTACATGCTACAGAAGTGAAACATATCTCTCTTTTTTTTATCAAAGAATACTTATCATAAATTATTTTGAATAGAAATATAATGTTGAGATAAATTTTGTAACTAGATTTAATGCCTCTTAATTTTTTAAAGATTTTAACTTATTTGTTATAATTTGTGATGTGACATTACTCTATTACATTATTAACGACAAATTTTTTATGAAATAATCAAGCTATAAGCAAAATATCCAAAAATCAAGGTAGGGAAAAGGGAACATTGATTGAGACAGCAAAAAAAATCTATGGAAATTTTTTATATAAGGAAAAAAAACCAATAATAATGAAATTTGGCATAAAAAGCAAATCCCAACTTTGGAAATATGAAATTTGTCCCCATTTGGCCCTCAACAATAATTATCCAATTTTTATATTCAAAGGGCCCAAAGTTTTATTCTTCCACATTAAAATTTAAATTTTATTGGAAAATGATATGAAGATCACCTCAACTATTATTCATTGAAAAAACCATGCAAATGCTTATACTATTTTGAATTTAAGTCATTCTAATTTGTTTTTTTCTTTAACTAAATGAATTTGTTTTACAACATAATAATTTCAATCTTTTTTACTTTTTATACGTTCAAATATTCTATTTTAGTCCTGAAATTATCGTAAATATTAATTTACATATTAAAACTAGACTCATCTCATCGTATTTATTATTATCACATAAATTGTCATTGATCACACATAAAAGGAGTAGAGGAATTAACATTGAAAATAGGTGGTCCCTGAATTTTTAGAATTTTTCTCTTATTCAACGAAAAAGAATGTTTAGAGTTATGTATAATATGACCCTAAAGTTTCAATATTTAGTCTATAGATTTTATAATTTTAAAAAATGTCTTGTTTGGAACTTTTAATTTTGTGATTAATATATTCTTAATAATTTATTAGACATTTTTTAAAATTTAATGACCTATTAAACTCGAATTTTGTGATTAATAAGTTATTAATCTCTCAATTCAAACAAAAATTTGAAAATTTGAAAATTTACTAAATACTTTTTAAAGTTTAATGTTCTATTAGACATGATATTGAAATTTGAAGACATGCTTTAACTAAACATCGCTATAAAAGTTTCAAAACTAAATTTGTAATTTAATAAAAAAAAGTTAGAAAACATATTTGGTCACTCTACTTTTGAAATAATTTAGTTCTTAAATTTTTTATTCGGTAACGATTTGGTCACAGTTTTTTCAAATTACTACTAATTAAATTTGTAATTTATAAACTCATTTCGTCCCTCACTGGTTCATCAATCAACATGTGCAAGAGATTTAATAAATAAATTTGATGATAAGAACTACGTGGATACAAATGTAAACTACACCAATTAAATGGCTACGTACCAAAGTTCAAAAATAAAATTTAATAATTTAAAAATACAAGACTAATCGTTCCTTGAAAGAAAAATATATTTTTTTTAACCAAAAGAGAGAGAAACTATTCGTTGGGTGCGATGAGCAATGTGGTGTGTGCAGACAGAAGCTCTTCAAAAAGCTAAAAATTTTGAAAACTCAAGTGGCCGTTTGAAACCTTTTTTTTGAAAGTTTTTGTTAACTTCAAAGAACCAACCGAAGGCGAAGGGACTTCTTCAATGCAACAAACAAACAAAGCCACTTCGCCATTGAAGAACCCATCTCTCTAGAATTTCAAAAACCCCTCATTTTCTAGAGAGAGAGACAGAGAGAAGAAAAAAATGACAGGAATTGTAATGGTGACAAGAGGAGGAGGGTGCGGCGGAGGCAAAATCCTGAAAGGAACCAAAGGCTCAGTGGGCGAAGACCAAAATCAGCTGTCTCTGGTCGATGTTCTGCTGACGGCTTTGAGGAAATCCATGGTCTACTGCCGTGTCGACCGCCGGGAGGACCTCATCTCCGCCGTCCATCCCATGGAAATCGGATGGCCTACAAATGTTCGACATATTGCCCATGTTACATTCGACCGCTTCAATGGCTTTCTGGGTCTTCCTGTGGAGTTTGAGGTTGAGATTCCCAGCTCTGTTCCAAGTGCCAGGTGAACTATTTGTTACTCTGCCTTTCTGGGTTCTTGTTCTTGGGGTCTGGTTTTGGCTTTTTGGCTTCAAATGTTTAGTTGGGTTGTTGTTTTTTGGGCTCAAATTTGAGGCATTTGCTTGGTTTTTTAGTTTTTGAGGTTCTAAGTTGCTATTTTTGCTACTTAAAGGAGCTAATCTTACCTTTTTGGCTTCAAATGTTGAGTTGGGTCGTTTTTTTTTTGGGCTGAAATTTGATCTTTTCGTCTGGTCTTTTTAGTTTTATAGTTTCTAAGTCCAATTTTTTTGCCATTATTGAGATGAATGGGTGGATGGGAGGATGAAAAATCGACCTTCTTCTCCCAATACAATTCCATTTTAACTGATTTGAGATGGAGTATAACAGAGAACTAAGACATTTCTTAACCAAAGAAAAAAAAAATATATATATATATATCAAGGTTTAAGACTTGGTTATGTCATGAAATAGTTTACAGTTTAATGTCACTGGGTATGAAAATGTTGTCTCTTGGAACTGGTCTGGGGATGATGGAGCCTTGAGGAGATTGGTGGGGTGGGCCATGAGCGTAATGCAATGAGCGGGACATAACGCTCCATTTCTCCGATGATTCAGTTTTCTTTGTTCGTTTTGAGCTAATTTATGAACCTCTTGCTTTACAGTGCTAGTGTGTTTGGGGTATCAGCTGAATCGATGCAATGCTCTACTGATTCGAGAGGAAACAGCGTACCGATGATACTCTTGCTAATGCAGGATCGGTTGTACCGTCAAGGAGGGCTCAAGGTACCGAGATTGTGGTTAATGGCGCATCGCTTTATATCTGATCTGTGTGTTGTATGTTTATATGTTTTTCGTGGTGATTCTTCTTCGGTTTTCGCTGCAGGCTGAAGGGATTTTTCGGATAAACCCTGAAAATAGCCAAGAGGAGCAAGTGAGGGACAAATTGAACAGGGGGATTATACCTGAAAACATTGATGTCCACTGCTTGGCTGGCCTAATAAAGGCATGGTTTCGAGAGCTTCCATCCGGAGTGCTCGACGGGCTCTCTCCCGAGCAAGTTCTGCAATGTAACACCGAAGAGGAGTCGGTCGAGCTCGTTAAGCAGCTAAAGCCAACTGAGGCTTCCTTGCTGAATTGGGCCGTGGATCTTATGGCTGATGTTGTTGAGGAAGAAGATTCCAACAAAATGAATGCTAGAAACATTGCTATGGTTTTTGCTCCCAACATGACTCAGGTATAAACCTAGACGAATGAGTACAAATCGCGGTTTTTCGACTCATTAAAGTTGTTTGATTGTTTGTTCTTGTTTCGAACAGATGTCTGATCCATTGACTGCTCTAATGCACGCTGTTCAAGTAATGAACCTACTCAAAACACTCATCATGAAAACGTTAAGAGAGCGGGAAGAGGCTGCTTCGGGAGGGTATTCGCCCATGTCGTCTCATTCTTCTGATCAGCAAATGGATGAAGATTTTGATAGTCAGGAAGACATGGATACCGGTGACGAATCGAGAGGGCCAAACTCCGACGGGGAGATCGATGTCATCCATTTCAATCACGGCAGTGAAGATGGAGAGGAAGAAGAAAATGAAGGATCATTAAGTGAGATAGAGGAATGCTTCTTGAGGCAACTGAATGAAACCAAAAGTGAAACTTGCAGATCAGCAAGACAAGGAGGCGACCTGCAAATTGATTCAAGTCCAAGAAGCTGCTCGGGATTTAATGTCGAGTCCAGTTTATCGTTTACCGATAGTAAAAATGGAAACTCATGCCTGAGTTCTAGTGATGGAGAAGATTCCGGCACGAGTTTGCACGAAGACGAGGAACAAAGAATTCATAAAGATGTCCACCCCATAGCATGTAATAACTCCTCCATTGATATTCAGATGGATGACAAAATGAGGGAACCTGTTTTATCGATGCCCATGGTCGTCGTTTCTGAAGAATCAGTCTAACAGCTCTCATCGACAACGACCGCAGTACTTCGGGATATGCTTTCTTTTCACTTGTTCAAAGTTATGCTTGCTTTTTTTGTTTTTGTTTTTGTATCATAGCACAACGTTTAGCAAGAGGCTTTGACCAAAAAAAAAACGCAAATTAGGAGAGGATTGTTTGTGTGTGTTTTTGTGATTTCTAAGGTTTAGCTTCGAGCTGAACGCGTTTCACTTGTTTCTTTTTGTAACCGAAATGTCGATCGAACTGTGTTATCGGACAAATTTGTCGTTTAATAATTTGGTTTTCAAACTCCATCTCTATTCTCTACATAACTTTTGGTTTATAATCACACTGATATTAAGCATGAAGGTGATCATTTCTGGGTTCAGCCTCAGTCTTCTACTTCCGCTTCTTTTTATTTTTTCATCTGTTGAATTATTATGTAGTTATCTGATTCTTGTTCATGAAATATATATTTTTTTATAATCGGGGTCGGAGCTTTGCTTCGTTATACTCAAGGGCACCTGCCTCTGCTCTAAGGCCCTGAAAGACGTCGAGAGTTTTTGATTATTAAGTTTACTCGAAAGTTCGAACTTGAGACAACAAAGTCGGTATGACCAAGACAAAACCAATGGGACTACCAAGGAGGGGCTCATGTCTTGAAATATTGCCAATAATCCTTTACTCCTGGGGAGAAAGGAGGAAAACAATAGTAAAAAACGGCTGCTTAAGAGAAAAACGAAGAATCCATCCGAGGAAGGGGCTCACGTGTAATTATCTATTTGGTGAGACCAATAGCTTATCAAGACAATGATCAAAATATCGTTCGAGAGGATGATCGGCCACATCGGAATGGAGACCCATGGCCATGATTTTCAAGCCACTTTGACAACAAGGTCAAAATTTAAACACCAATGGCCACCACTATGAGTTGGACCCTCTTAGAAAACATGAGTTCAAACTACGACGGCTACCCACCAAACCGAGGAAGTATCGTTTTGCTTTGAACTTTAGATTTCGAGTTTTTTTATGAAATTTAAAACTCACCCTTTTCTTGGTTCAGCCTAAAACAAACTACCCACCAATCTTGAGAACTCTAAACCATCAAATGAAAACCCAGAAAACAAGGCAAAAACTGAAGTCAAAATTATGTTTTTAAACTGCCATTAATGGATCATTAGAACCCATTCTTTACTTTCATGTACATCATAACATCAACAGCAAGAAGTCAAAGAAGAAGAAGTGCACAAGTTTCCTTCTGTTTTTTTAGCACAAACCTTTCAAACATTAGAAGAAAAGAAAGGAGGTTGGAAAAATGGCACATAAAAGAACAAAAAAACCAAAAAAAAAAAAAGAAGATTTTTTTGGGACATGTCATTATGATGCCAAACAAGCCTCCCAAAACAACCTGTTTTTGTCCACCTCATTCAGCATTTTAAACTCCTTAGTTGAATCAATAGAAGCACTAGACTTTGTGAATCCTTTTGTTGCCTTGCTTTCAACCACCTCATCATCATTTTTCTCATAATTCTCCCCCTCCTCTCCATCCTCATGATCCTCGTCCTCATCCATATCAAACTCGTCGCAATCAGGAGTGTCATCGGTGCAAGACTCGGCATCGTTGCACTCTGGGGACCCCGGGGCGGCGGAGGAGCCACCGGGGTCAACCGAGGAGGCATCAGCCTCCGAGTCGCCCGTGGCCTCGAAGAGCAAGTAAGATGAGAAATCTTGAAGGCAGCCATCCTTGGGAGCAAAATGGTGGTGGTGTAGGTTGAAGAAGAGAGGAGTTTTGAACATGATGGAAAAACAAAAGCCAAAAGCCAAAAGAGAGAATTTCTATTCAAAAGAGAGGTGTTTGTTGAGGCCTTATATAGTGCAAAGACTAAAATAAAGTTAAAAACATGGGCTGCCCTTGAGATTAGAAAAAAAGTGGTGGGTCTTCTTCTAAAGTTGGTGTAAAAAATGGGGCTCTTTTGTAATTTTGGGAAAAAAGGAGGCAACTTGTGAAAGGAAATGAAAATTGACAACTACATGCAAGAGGAGGGCTTCTAGAAGGAAAATGATGAGGTGGACTAAGTTTAAATTTGGTCTTCTAGAAGGAATTAGTATCATTTGATTTATGAAGAAAATGGGTTTTGATTTTTTTTTAAAATATTATATTTAATTCCTCTAGAAGGCAAAGAAGAAGTCCAAACCAATTCTTACAAATATGCTAAAATCCTTATGGATTTTCCTTTTTATTTTATTTAATTTGAACAAATAAGACAAAGAAGCTGTCATCTTTCTCAATTTGTGGTATTGCTTTATTTATTTAAAAAATTATTTTTTAGAGTACTTTTACTTTTTTGAAACTATTTTTTTTTAATAAGAAATCAAACGCTTTTTTGAAACTATAGAGATGCTTTTAACCATAACTTTTTAGTGTTTATTTCAGTGGTGAATTTTTTAAAATAAAAATGGATTAAATTATGAGTTTGGTCCCTAAATTTTATGGTTGAATTTAATTAATTCTTAAACTTTTAAAAAATAACTAATAGGTCCTTAAGGTTGTGTCTCTTTAGTTTAAAAATATATCAAACATAATATTAAAAATTAAAAAGTCTATTAAATACTATTAAAGCTTGGGACCAAATTTTGTAATATAGCTATCAAAATTCTTAAGGTTCTATCTTAGGTTTAAAAATATATCAAACATAATATTAAAAATTAAAAGATCTATTAAAGTTTGGGACCAAATTTTGTAATATAACTATTGAGTTGGATGACTTCTTTCTGAAGCTGTTTTTTCCTTTAATAAAAAAGGATTTTTTTTATAGTTTATTTTTATGGATGACTTTTTTTTTGAGAAAATATATTATTGGACTGTAATTTTTCTAATGATGTGGTTAATAATAATAATAATCATCATCAATGAGCATATATATGCCTATTAAGCATTAAATGTAATTTGGTCTTTTTATTTATTTTTTTAATGTGGTTTGGTAAGGTAACAAGCTAGACTCGTAAACATATCACCTTTTAAGTATTGGTTTACGATGAATGTTAAATGTTTAAAAAAACCTCATCTAAAATTTTAAGAACATAATTTGTTGATGCCGGAAATTTAGCATCCTTGATTCTCGTCAAATGTACACCAAGATCGATACTCACGGAATCGGATACCTGCAAAACCGAACAACTCTAGATCGGTGTGGCTTTGGCCACACGGGCTCCGATGCTTAAGTTAGTATCGGGAAAGTCGAGTGAGGAGAGTAGAGGGTTTCAGGCTTACCTTTTAGGTGTGATCCTTTTCCTTATTTATAGTTTTTTCTCCCTTCTAGGGTTTCATTATTTGAACTCTAGGTTATTGACATCATCGGGCTTCTTGGGCCATGAGATGCTTCATTGCGGGCTCCAACCTCAGAACAGGGTCGAGGTTCTACAAAACAAGTCGATCGGGACAGGGACCGAGAGAGAAGTCGAGAGGTAAACTCGTAAAAAATATTTAAACTAACACGTTTCACCCTTTCTAAATAAGTTAAAAATTATTAATATTAATATTATATCTATATTAGTGGAATTTTGTTGATATTGTTTATATTTTGTCGATTATTTGTAATATAATGGAAATGTCGATTCACTCCTTATGTCGATGTCGAATCCCTAGATATATAGATATGTCAATAGACACGTCGACACATATATTTAATACCATAGTCATTATAATTGTAATTTATTAAAACGAAATATTGCACGAAACTCCAAAAATGTAAAAAAGGGTATGTTTGAAAGTTAAAAGTTGAAAGTGGAATTGAAATATGAAAGGCATTACATTTACATAACAACAAGAGGAAAGAGAAAAAAAGACATGCAATGGTCTAAAGCTCACATTTTTCATACTAAAGTTGAATTTCTCAGTTCTTGTTTCAATTTCTTCAACCTCCCCATAAACCTTTTTTTTTTTCCTTTCAAAAACTGTTCTTTTCAATACTTTGGAGTTTTGACTACTCCTAAATTTTACTTTTCTCTCAAAAGAAAAAAAAAATGCACCAAGAAAAGTATTTGAAGTGACCATTAATGCTATTGAATTCAACGTCAGGAACTTGTTTGAAACGAATGTATATATTTTTCAAAAATAATTTTTACTTTTGTTTTTAAGACTTACTATTATAGGTCAATTTGAGCCTAACACAGCTAGTTAAGACATTTATAAGCTTTTTAAAGGGTAGGTTTTAATCATTACCTTATTATTTCAACTGATTATAAGTATTTTATAAATGTTAACGTTACTTACGAATTTACTTTTTAGTAAAGTAAAACAGTAGAGTTTATATTATAAAGAGGGGAGAATTCAAACATTAAAATGAATAGTGTAAAGAAACATACTTAGTTCCTTACCGGTGATGATCAAATCTTATCTTCACTGCCATTGAAAATTTGACAATTCATTATTTTTTTTTAAAAAAAAATTCTGTGTTGGCATTTCTTTTTTTAGTTATCAAAATTGAATGGTGGTGAGGACAAGATCAGTCATCATTCGAAGAGTAAATATTTTTGATTAATTAAATGTCCCATCAAAGGAGAAAATTCGTTAATGAATAGACAAGTAAGTTATTAAAGTAGCTTCTCAAACCAAAAAAGAAATAATAATAATAAAAGTAAAATTAAAAGATGACTTTTGTCTTAGCTTTTACTCCATTTCACCCATCCTATTATTACAGACAACAAAGCTTTTTTCACCCTTTTCTAAAAGTGAGTTAGCAAAAATAATCTCATTTTTTTCAAGGCTTAGACTCTTGACCCATCCCTTAATTTTAAAATTATTTTAGGATTTTTGTCACATAGATTTACAATTTTATCCCTAAAATTTTTCATGCTTCTCTCATTACTCCTCCCTATTTTCCAATCTCTCTCGAAAGAGAAATTTATTGATTTGGTACATTTAGATTTTAAAAAATTACTTTAAGATTTTAAAGTACTCTCTTTTTGTCATTAAATTTTTAAAATTAAAATATTATATATAAGAGAGGTAGAAGGCAAACTTTCTCCCTCAATTTAGTAGTCATTTTATTTTATTTTATTTTTTAAAAATATAATTTTACATATTTATTTAAATAATCAATTTTTTCCTTTATTTATTTATTTTAGATTGACTCATGTTCACTATGAAATAAGAAATAAACAATAATGTTCGTGTAGAAGAACACATAAATGAACCAACATCACACCGAATTAAGACTATGAGACTATGCAATAAGAAAAAGTAGTTTAGGAAAGCATAAAAGAAATGATCGGTCATACTACTATACCAAAAAGGTGTACATGTACCTTCTTTTAAGTGTGACTCGTTTGCTAGGAACTTCATGTATGAAGCATGTTTGACCTTAAGTAACTTCACACTAGTTGATTGCCTCTTAAAAAAAATTTCTACGAAATATGTGAGTGAGGACGAAACAAGTTGAAAGTAACTCAATTTAGTTTATGAGGACAATTTTCAAGTAGCTCAAGAAAATAGAGGCAAATCGAGAGGCATCAAGTGTCAAAGTCGGACACAATAATATAATGGAGGTCTTTTGGGGGAAAAAATACATCAATTCAGCTCTTCCTTTCCTGTGAAAGAGAGAACAAATAATATAACTTAATTTTATCCCAAACAAACGGGATCTCTCTTATTTTTTTTCCACATTTTTCATCAAAAAAATGTGGTAATTTCTATTTGTACTGATTGATGAGAGAAAGACATATGTGACATATGTGACTTACCACAATTATTGGTAGCATCATATTCAGGATTCGAAAGAATACCGTACTGGGTCTATCTTTTTTKATTACGCCAGATTTTTGTAATGGAATAGAGTACTATACGTTTCCCGGGAGCACATACACAAAGGGAATTTGGACGATACAAAATAAATTTAACATAGTAAACTTTGATCTAATTTTTCGTCTTAAATCAAAATATATCCGTTCTGGCCCCGATTTTGTGTAACCTCAATTAGTAAATTCAATTACTAATTTTAATTTGAAACAATCTATCTCATTCAAATATCACACTGAACTTTTGAGATCAAACTCATAACTTCTTGATTGAAGATATATGTCAATTACTGTTGAACTATGCTCRTTTGACAATAAACTTAAGAGAATTTTCTAATTTGATATTAGAATCAAATGCATATATATGAGCTGCCAACACAAGTTCCCTATGTGATATAAGTTATACAATTTGAATTTTTACCTTATGAATGAAGATAGTGTCTCAATTATACCCTTATGCATATCACTAGAAGCTAATATTTAAATATTGAAAGGAAAATAAATGTTTGAATCATTGTGTGTTTTTTCCAATACTATTTTGTCTTTGTATTTTTTGTTTTGATTCGTTTTGGTTTTTATACTTTTTTTTTTACAACAATTGGGGGCGGGAAATTCGAACTCGTGACCTCTAATTAATCATATATTGATTAACTATATTATCGTGAAGATATTATAGGATGGATTATATAGATTATTTRAAAAAACTCTAAAGTTAATTTAGTTATTTTCTTCGTTAACCTCCTGGACAAATGATAATAAATAATTTTATCGATTAAAAATGACTTACTTTTTAAACTTCTTGAAACAAATATTTTTTASGAGGATGAGTTTAGTATTTTGTTAATTATCTTTCTAAAATTAGAGAGACGATTGTCAATCTGAGTAAAGCTCAACTGATTAAGACACATATATCCGATTAGAGGGTCATGAGTTCTAATTCCCACTCTCACATATTGTATTAAAAAAAAAAAAGCAATTTAATATAGTGTAATTTGAGAAAGATATCTTTGGGACTAGTTCAAAAAACCAGTTAAAAAATATTTAGTTGGTAAAAGGATAAATTAAATTAAAGATGAAGGTAGAAGTGATATTTTGCCTTGCATCTTGCAACTATATAATAACATCCTAAAAMGAATCATCCAACTAAGTTATGGAGTACTAATCGATTAACATTTGAGATAATCGGTAAAATGAAACCTCTCAAAATAAAGTTATTTTTCCTTTTATGTAGAACAAAGCATTTAATTTCCTATATCAAAATTATGAAATCCAAGAAAATCTAGACATATAATCTAACAAAATTGCAACATACATCAAAATAATGGAATAAAATGGGAAAAAAAATAAAAAGCTTTCGACGTACCTACCAAAAACGAATTGGGAGCACGAAGAGGGGAAGCGAGAGCGAGAGAGCGATACGAAAGAGAGAGTAGTTGTAGATCGGAGCGAGAGAGAGAGTAATGGCTTTCGAGAGATCTAGAGAGATCAGTGTGAGAGAGTTTGAAAGAGGGTGAGAGGAAGTTCGAGAGAATGACGGGAGGAGGACTAAATTGTAATTTGATTTAAATTCTATTTTGGTTGGAGAGTTTTCAAGATTATTCTATTTTCGTCTCTAAACTTTTTAAATGCCTATTTTAATTGCTAAGCTTTCCGGTCTATTTGATTTTGGTTTCTATAACTATTTCGATTTCGTCTTGATTTTATRTTAATTGTTTAACCTATAGAAATAATATAGCTCTAAATATGTATATTAACATATTGATACGAACATATATTAAAGTCATATAGATTGGTTGAGACGGGTGCTGAAGAGAAGAATATTAAGTTAATAAATATCAAAAAGTAAATTTTTTTTTAATGTTAAAACTAAAATAAATAATTTAAGAGTTTGATTTTTTTATTTAACTTAATAATTAAAATATATTTTTTTTAAAAGTTTAGGGAGTAAAGTGATATAAAACTAAAAGTTCAAGGGCATATCCGAAATTTCTCACCAATGAGTGACATCAGCAAAGTCTCTTTTTTGTAGGTCATTGGTCAAAAGTCAATAGACCCTTTAAAAGCGGGTTACCTTTTTAAATTGTGTTTTAAAATTGTATAAGAATTCAAAAATATTTTTAGAAGTAAAAAAAATTAATAAATAAAAAACAGAAAAAGCATAAAAATGGTTAATGTTGAAATTAAGTGAGATTAATCAAAATTCCAGCAAATTATCCCAAGCACTCCTAAAAAAAAAAGAAAAATTTCATTTTGGTGGAGGCTAGCACAGGTAGATTTAGAGAAATAAAACTCTGACACTCTAAAAAAAAATAATAAATAATTTTTATTTTGGTTCATAAACTTTTAAATGTCTATTTTACTCTCTAAACGTATATTTAAAAAAAAAAGTTCATAGACTAAACTAGACATTTTTTTCAGCTACTAAAATAGTTGTTTTTTATATAAGTTCGAGAATTAGAATAGATATTTTGAAAGTTCAAGAATAAAAAATAATTATTAAAAAAAATATTAAAAYATACCTTTTAAAAATTCATGGATCAAATAGAATTAAACTAAAAATTAAGGACCAAAATRGGATTCATACTAAATTTGAGAATGTCTCAAAATCATCCTCATCCCGTCGTCCGAGAACAACATAAAAAGTCAATATGAACATAATTTAGTGGTTAAGAAATTTATACGATTCTTGAGGTTAAAGATTTAATTTCTCAGGTTCGTCCTACCTTTGTTGAACTAAAAGAATTTAATGTAAAAATATTTCTAAAATAGATGTTTGAAAGTAAAATATCAAAATGAAGCAGAGCGGCTTAACAAAAATAACATTTATCAAACAAGTGAGAAGAGAGAGAAGAAAAAAGAAAAAAGAAAAAAGACAAACGTTTAAACTTTAAAGGGTGAGTAGAATAAGACAACCGAAACTGGACATTTTGATATTTAATTGGTAAATTTGCTGTCCTCACTCCGTCGGTAACGGCTACTAACTTTAACGGCAACTCCCACTCCTTTTATAATTACTTTTTTTCTTTTTTATAATAAATAAATATATATTTTTTCTTTTTAAGAAAACACGTTATTTCTCCTTCTTCTTTTGTTTTTTTTTTCTAAATATTTAATATTGTTAAATAAATTCTGTAACGGGTACAAAGACAAACATACGTTTTATCTTTATCTTTTTYTTATTTATTTATCAAAACATAGCAATATTTTTATTTATCAATTTCAACATAATTCAATTCTTTAAATCTTTCGATTCTTTAAAATATATATCTTCGATCAAAATAGCTATACTCATTTCAACGTGAAAAAAAAAGATAATTTATTTATTTAATTTAATGAACATTTATTCTAATACCTCATGGCTCATTTTTCTCAACTAGTGAATTTTCAATTTTTTTTATCTCTATATTTTTTTATAAAATGATTTTAGTCCAYATACTTTTAAAATGTCGATTATGATTTCTATATTTTTAAAAATTCGACGTTGAAACTTTTCTTTGTCTTTTTTTTTTAATTACAATCAATATAATGTTGCACTCATTAGATTTTTTGAAATACTATCATGGTTTTATTATTTTTTGTTGTATATATAATTTGTATTAAAATTTACAAATAGTAACTAAGACCATCCATTTTTAAGAGAYTAATATAGAAATTTTWAAAATATAGAAGTTAGAGTAAATAAAAGTTAAACGTACCCAAACCAAAATACTCACTGAAAATATATAAATCAAAATAAAATTTCAATCTTCTTTCCAAAAGTTCTCAACATTTTATAAAATTCAGTGCAGTATAAATCTTTTTTTATTTTTTATTTTTCGTCTTCCAAAATTAGTTTTGATAATCTTTCAGGAAAAAGAAAAAGAAATAAATAAATCCATGGTTTTTGACTTTTTTGTAAAGACGTGGGACGGGTAAGGCGGCAGGAAAACGGGCCCATTTTTGTCCTTTTGCTTTCTTCGGATACGTGCACCGCATGCACACGGCATATCATGCGGTCGCAGTCAGTTTCACCATTAGATTCAGGAAAATTACACGTGTCAGAATTGGACGGTGGATGACGTTCCAACCAATCAGGCTCTTGCTTTTTACCCAAGCATGAGAACAGCACTTCACCAAGTTCAATCACTGACCTAATTTTCCCTCTTTTTTTATTATATGCTTTTTTCCCTTCTAGAAGGTCAATAATAAATTCCAAAAAAATTTCAAAAATAATAATAAATAAATAAATTCCAAAAAACCTAATTTAAATCTATTTTTGGGATTTTACAACCATTCATGTGATTGGATGGAGCATAAATGGTCCAAATTAGATAAAATTATACTTTTTTGGATAGACAGAATCTTGAATTTTTAGTTAACATAACAAATTTTTAATTTTATTGAGACATGAACTTTTTTTAACTTTTAAATGGTATCAGAATTCGAATATGAAATGACAAATTAAATATATGATATTTAAGGTATTAATAATCTTTTCTACGGGTTAAAATATATTTCGATTTGACATTTAGAGACAACATAATTAACAAAATCTAGTTAGGTGAAAGAATCATAGGTTTAGATTTATCTCACATTATCCTCRTGCTAAGAGAAATAAATAAAATTTAAAATTGTGTTGGGTAGAGAAGAGAGATTTTACTTTTATTTTTATTTTTTTTAAGTTGTTTACTACAAATTTGCTTTATTTTATTTATTATTTTTTATTTTGAAAAGTTATGTTTTAGTTTTTTTTTTGGTTGGGAAATATACTTATGAGAACAATTTAAAAATGATATCTAAATATTAAAAAGAAAAACAAACTTAAAAAAAATCTTTTTNTTTTTTTTTATGTTTGAAAATTAAACTGCACGTGTCAATGTTAACTTGCTTTAGTTTTTCACATTTAAAAATATTTTTGAGTCTTAATCCGCTTTAAAAACAGAAAATACATTCTCAAAATCTAATTACAAAGCATGCTTATTTACTTATATTTTTATAATTAAAAAATAAAATTATAGTTTGATAATTATATATAGAGTAKATGGAAAATAATAAAATAAAATAAAAGTACTAAAAAAAGATGGAAAAAATAAAAATGTTATCCAACATTAATTTTATATTACCATAAATATAAAACTAAATCAAAAGATGTTTACCTTCTAAAAGACAATCATCAAAATAAACTAAAACCGCATAAATTAAAATAGTATTTAAATTTAAAAAAATATATCAACAGGCAACCTGAACATAATTCAACTAATTGAGCCATATATTATTTATAAAAAAGGTTGGAAATTCGAATTTCTATCCTCGAATCGTTGAACTAAGRAAAATATGAATGGCATATTATTAAAATAACAACTTTTAAATGTACAAGCCAGCAGTATATGCATCCATCTGATTGGAAATATTTCTACTATATTATTATTAATTACTCCTTAATATTTTATATTATCCCTTTTAAATTTGCCACCTAAATCTRTGTATTTTTTTTCTCTTAAAAAAGCAATGGCAACCCAATTCAAACACTTCATAAATATGGAAAATATTTGTCTCATAACTTAATTTGGTTTAAAAAAGTATGAAAATGATCCCACACAAATTTTAATAATAAATGGAAGAACTTTCTACTAATCTTGTTTTCTTGTCCTTAATAAAAAAGAAATTAATTGGTAATGCATTTGGTCACCACTTTTTTTTTCCTCCACTAAAGTTTCAAAAAATATATATATGAAAGCTTTAGTTTAGAAGTTTGTAGTGTTCAAGCGTTAAAATATACTTTTTTTTTAATCTGTGTGTGCCTGAATCAGCTTGCGTGCACATCGATTAATCTAACGGGACAGACCTTACTACATTTGACTACTAAAAAAACACAACAGGAAATTAATTTCTAAATAGGTAGTTATCATGGACTTTGAATTCATTCCCTCTATATCCTTTTGATTTAACTTGGTCTCTTTATACATTTTAAAAATTTGACCAAAATAAATATTTTAAAAGTTTAATAGCTAAGATAAAATAATTATGAAAGCTCCAAAACCAAAATAAATTTTTAATCAACTTTATTAGTTTAAAAGGATAAAAATAACTTATTTTTCAAATAGTAGATGTTTTTTTTTTTTTAACTATGCTCAAATTGAGCATGTTTCTTTGKGTTGTGTTTGAATTTATTGTTGTTATAAAAATTCATTGATTCAGTATTTAATATTGTTGCAAAAAGTAGTTTAATACAATTTTTTTCATTGACATCCACTCCAATTATTATATTATATAAAAATAATATGAAAATAAGTTACCAAAGTAAATCAATTGATTGTTAATATTTATTAGTTTACTTGTTCTCATTGATGTAGATTTAGTTGATTACTTCTTATTTGACTTACAAATAGATTTTTCCATTCAACAAAAGWTAATCTAATCATATTTTTATGCTGACTCTGATTTTTAAAACTGAGAGGGAAAAAAAAGTTACACCACATCGAAATTAATTATCAATTTAATTATAACCCTAGTTCATGTTTACAATCTTATATAAATTAAAGGTTAAAAAACACTTTTGGTCCATGTACTTTCGCTAAAGTAACAATTTAGTCCATAAATTTTAGTTTGTAACGATTTAGTCCATGTACTTTCAAATTGGTAACAATTTAGTCATTGTAATTTAAAGTTAGTAACGATTTAGTCTTTATCATGATTTTTTTTTTTGATAAGTTTATTATATATATATATATATATATATAGATTGATAAACTATAAAAGGACCAAACATGTTTATAAAATTAGAAAGATTAAATTGTTATAGGATAAAATTTGACACTTAATTTTAATAAAAATTTTACGATAGTGACTAAATTGTTTTAAATTCTAAACTACAGGGATTAAATCATTACAAGCTAAAGTTCAGGGACTAAATTGTTACTTTAGTGAAAGTACAGGGACAAAATCGTTACAAACTAAAGTTCATTGACTAAATTGTTATTTTAGTGAAAGTAGAAGGACTAAATCGTTAGAAACTAAAGTCTAGGGACTAAATTGTTATTTTAGTGAAAGTATAGGGACCAAATGTATTTTTTAACCTAAATTAGAAAATAAAAAAGAAATATCATCTGCTTAAAGGAAAAAAGAAAAAGAAAAACGAAGTCAATTTTAATGATATAAAAACCTACCATASGTGAGAATAAAATATTTTAAGAATTTTTTTTTTTAACTTCAAAATATTTTAAGATCTATTTGGTAATTGATAAGCTTGTTTCTTGATAATTTTTTGTGTCACGTATTCTAATTTTTATTAAACGTCAATTTCGAAAACAAATTGAGCATTTAATMGGAATTAATCATTATTGGATTGGACTTYCAAAAAAAAAAAGAACATAATTGGATTATAATTAATAGATTYAATAATTGGTTGAATCATAGTATTGATACATCTCGATCAAATTAATATATTAAATTACTCACATGATATCACTTAAATTATTTATGAAAAAAATCTATTTGACTAATAAATTAGCAAACCTAAACGTAACTTATTAAAATATTAGTCAATAACTTATTAAATAAAGCTAAGTATTTATTGAATCTCAGAATTAAAACCTACCCATTGTTAAAGAAAAATCATCCTTTTTTTTTCTGTCAAAACATCCAGATCTCTTTTGACGAAGTTTTCATTATTCGGTTCAAAATTTTAAAATGCAATATTTTTCAAGAAGCCATTTGTTTAACCTAAAATTTAACTAAGATGTCAAAATTTAAAATAATAATAATAATAATAATAATAATACTAATAAATAATGTTTAAATATCATCGTGTTCTCAATAGTTTCAGCTTATTTATTCTGAGAGAAAAGGGGACAATTTTGACCCTTTCATTTTCATATATGTCTCATTTCTTCCCATCCTAAATTTAGCATGACACTTCATTCGCTAAACTTCTTAAAATGTAGTCATAAATTGGTCTCCAATAATCTCCCTTGTGTAACAATTATGCTAAAATTTTATAAAAGATTTCAAATTCGTCACTTTTTAAAAATACAAAAATCAAAACAAAAGTTTTGAAAATGCGTTAAAATRAACAAAAAGTTAAAAATAYAAAAATTAAATTGATCGTTTTAAAAGCAACAAATTATTTAAACCTAAAATAAAGGATGTTATTTTGAAAAAATAAAACAAAAAACAAAAGATATTATCAAATAATCTGATGAAGGGAAAAAAATAAATGCTCCTTGCCTGAAAATTTGACTATCCTTATCCAAAAAGTAAAAATAAAAACAAAAAAGGAAAAAGCAAACCACTGTTGAGGGCCCCCAAGTTTGAAGGATAAGAAAAAGATAAGACACTGACAGATAAAACTAAGCAAATAGAGAGATAGAAAGAGGATTTTTTCACGTTTAAAATGGGAATAAAAACCCCACATATTAAATTCAATGACAAGAGGGAAAAAAAAAAGAGGATCTTTTCACTTTTCTTTTAAATATATGATATGATGTCTCGAGCCTCAACGCGCTCCCGCCAGCTTCAAAAGATATCAAAGATCTTTTTTTTACGAACATTCTATCAAAAGATTAAATGTTCGAATCGACCTTCAACTACAATTCTACTTGAAGCTTCAAAGTCCCATATTCTACCAGGATTTGTAGAAACTAGAACATGACAACCTCGAAAGATACTAAAGATTTTATTTTCAAATAATGTTCTACCAAAAGATTAAATGTTCGAATCGACCTCAAACTATGAAGCTCCAAAGTCTCCAAGCATATGGAGCTTTTTCTCTTAAATTTCTAAACTAAAACATGACAACCATATATTAAATTTCTAAACTTTAAAAAGTATCGGATAGATATCTAAACTTTCAATTCTATGCCTAATGGATTTCTGAACATTTACTAAATATTTACTCTTAATTTTTCTTTCTTTTATAAAAAGTGTCAAATAGACCAAAGGCTTATTAGATACAAAATTAAAAACGCAATGACCTATTAGAAAAGAATAAGGAAAAAAAAAAACAGAATGAAATTTCTTATTCATGATTGCTTCGAGAGCCATAAGAACAAGTCTATCATCGGATTCTCTCTGTTGAGTTTGTAAAGTGTGCAAACAAAGTCTCACGTTGTTAGGCAAAGAAATGATCCATCGTCCTGAACAATCTCGAGCGCTAAACACAAACCAAAAAATTGAAGGATTAAACTTCTAATTTAAACGCAACAATACAACAACTATTTCAGAATAGTATTTGCTCAGTTTTTAAAGACAGCTACAGAGAACCAACTCCCCATGAAAATAATTGTCAGAAATAAAAAAAATCAAAATCGATCAACAAAGACTGTAAATTCATTGACTCAAGTAATTAAAAATAAATAAATAAATAAAAAGTAAGCCAAAAAATAAGGCATTAAATATGACAGGGATCTTCCTCTCTCATTCGTCTGAATAGGGAACATGTGGTGTGGTTGGTCAAATTCCAAACTATTCAGATATCTGTCATCTAACTATTAGAAAAAAAAATATTAAATAAATAAATTCAATAGCTACCTTTTAATTTAAGCTAATTCACATGTGATAGATCTATTTTCCTTTTTAAAATTCCACCTGCATCTCTACGTTGTTACATCAACAAAAATAAGCGCATGTTATACCAATATACAATAAAGGTCGGCCTCGAATCTTCTCTTAGTCACTTCGAAGTTGCTTCATTTTGGTTGTTAGTAGACTTAGGCTAATTCGTCTTTGAACATAATATTAAGTTCAATATATGTAGTTCGAGACACAAAACCACATATTGCCCTAAGAAATTTCTGTAAAATGTGGTCAAGAATTTTCCGAGATGGTAACAGAATATTTGCAAGTATAGAGAAACCGACATGTAACGAAAACAAAAAACGTCGAAATAATAATATACAGAAAAGTTCTTACAGTGCTTTGATGTAAGATTCGTGATCCATCCTTGAATTGCTTAAACAGGCAAATTATGTCTCCGAATCACCCAGAACAGATCAATTATGCATTTGGGAGTGTCTCCATTAAAAATAACCTTAAAAAATTTCATGATATTTGGCTTCACACAAAGCTAAGAATTAATGTGCATTAATGGCGGGGAAAAAGCAAGAAGAAACTAGAGATCAGAAACGCACGGAGAGAAAGATCATACTAACCAGCAGTTTCCAAATTCTTTAACCGATCCAAGTTATCGACAATTTGAAGATGTCGAGTCCATTACAATCATAACTGTGAAAATAACAAGCAGCAAACCAAGTTCGATAACTTAATCCTAAGAACTTACTCTTAGATCGACAACAATTGTCAGTAGATGTGATTTTCCAACATACAAGATATTCTGGGAGGAACCGAGCTCTAAACCGATGAACTATCACTGATGCAGACTCGAGAAAAACTTAATACCTGTTTGATGCCACAGCTGATGAGTTTCCTAGGAGGCAAACATCCGGCATTCTTAATTGGAAAGCTGCAAAAAAATATCAGATTTAGAGGATTAAATAAAATTAAAAAATTTAAAAGAACCACCTGATCAGAATCATATTTCTGTACAAGTTGTGCACTGAACCAAAGTCTTATGTAAACCAACGAAAGCCATCAATCAAACAAAAAACAAGGACGTAAATCAAACGACTTGTTGCAGTTCGAGTCGAAAATATTTTGATCATCTTCAACGGGCTCATAGTTCTATAGAAAAAGTGTGGTCTTGTAATAGATTATCTAAAACAAGATATGCTTGAAGTAACCAGAAGGCAAAAGCATCATCAAATTTGGCAGTATCAAATAAATAAACCTAAAAGAATCAGGAGATCATTTATAATTACATTGTATTTTACAGTCAACAGATGTCCCGGAAGAATCAATTAAAGAATGTTAATCTTCCAAGATACATAAATTACAAATTGTATCAGCGTGGCCGAACCGTGAATTACAAGTATCTTTGATTTCATCTGATGATGCAATCACAGGCAGGATGAGAGTAATGAATTTTAACCACAGACCGTCCCCAATCCACCCTGACTATAATGCATTTAGGCCCCATGTAAGCCAACTTTGCTGCCTTCGAGGACATTACTCCGAACCCGAATTAATATGGTTTACTCTGTTTATTGTCTCTCTTCAGCTGGACTTTTAGTTTCTTTCCACCTAATTGGCATCCATTCATCATACTTATGGCAGATTGGGCAGCCTCGGGCGAATCGTAACTAACAAACCCTGCATATGGAACACAGTTAGACGTCTCCATGTAGCGAAATACAGAAGAGGGGTCAAAACACTTTCATCATCAACATGTATTTTGCACAAAGTTGCAGGTGTAAAACGGCAAGAAAAAGTTTCGAGCCCAGTTATTCTGTTGCTACTGTAAGGTATCAACCGGTGCTCACCAAAACATTTGCTAACTCCAGATGTTTTGTCAACAAATACTTTAGCACTCAAAACTCGGCCATATGCTCGAAAAGAATTAGCAAGTTCCTGATCACCAAATTCTTGGGGTATGTGATAAATAAAAAGATTAGCGCCAGGTGGACCTATAGAAAAAAGAGAGAGAACTATAATTCCCAGAAACTCAAAAACCAATCTGTAAATCAAGGTCACACAATGACAAATATAACTACCTTCGATCTGACCCCCAGAGCCTTTACCCAAACTAGACGTTGGAGAGTTACTCTTCCCACCAGTAAGTAGCCCTGAACCAGGTGAACTGCTCACAACCCCGGGACTCATCATTCCTCCAGGGTACGCCATGGGATGCTGTAGACCAGGAACTCCAGGATAGGCAGAGCCAACATAACTTGCAGGAGGCATGCCATAATTCCTAGCAGCCATACCCGGCCCGAGGTCGGGCGGGATACCACGCATTGCATTTCCTTGGTTTAGTTGGGGTATCATATTGTGGAAACCAGATTGATTCTGTATTGGAGGTAGGTGATATTGCATAAGCCCATAACTTCCAGGAGCCTACAAAGAGAAAGAAGAGACCATCATCAGCTACCCTCGTATTTCAATATCATAACAATCAATTGGAAACATGAAAATGAAAAACCGTTCAATAGGAAATCGAGTTGAATATGATGGATCAGAATAACCTGATTGAAACATTCATTAGTAACTCATATACCTTAAAAGAGATATGAATGATGTTCTTCTGACGCACATGACAAGCAAAAAGACAAGAACATAGACCACTCCACAATAATAATAATAATAATAATAATAATAATAGAAGGGATAAAAATCTCGCACATGGCACATACATACATACTGAAAAAGAAGTCCAAGAATAATTCCTTTGCAAAACTCACCTGATAACCAAAGCCATTATATGGCGGAACATAACCCAGTGGCATGGCTCCAAATAGTGAAGGATGTTGGGAGTCTGCATTAAGCACATTAGAACCCTGTGATTGAGCTTTCTGAGCCTTCCGTGCTTGCCTTTCCTTCTCCGTGTCAGCCCATTTAACAACCAAAGGGACACTAGAACCCTGAGTTTAAAAAAGTATAATTAGATCCAATTCCTCTATAACCTGCACCTGTGTGATTATGTCTACGTATTTGTACATTCATACTCTTCCTCTGAAGTAAAGAACATAAAATATTATCCCAGCGCCTGAAAACCTAGGTCAATAAAATTATTGTTGGCCCTAAAGAGATGCTTGCAGGTGCGAGTGCGAGAAAGCTAATTGGACAATTTGACTTGTGTGTCAAATCCTTGCTGAAAAAATTCCAACCAGTTATAATTTCTGAAAGAAAATATATTGTTATTTTGTCCATGCCACAATACCATCTGGTGATTGTGATTATGACCGTTCCATAAGATCAATCTTGCATAGAATAAATTCATTATTGATATTCCCATAAATTGAAGGTTTCAATTATAAATAAGCAAGAGGGTGTAATATCTTTTTCCAAAAGAATGCCATGAAAATGTCAAAGAAATGTAAAGAAATAATAAATGTGTCAAAAAAATATCAATAATCAATATGGTATGGATGTTTTTTTTTATCTCACATGGTAAACTTGTAATTGTTCTTAAATTCTTCAATTATATATAAGCAAGAGGGTGCAATATCTTTTTTCAAAAGAATGCCATGAAAATGTCAAATAAATCTCGAGAAATAACAATTGCGTCAACAAAATATCAATAACAATATGAATATATAAGCAAGAAGAATAATATGTCCTGAAAAGTAAAAATATCCAATAGGTCAAGAAAATCAATTCAGACACAAAACAAGTAGATAATTAACGGACCTCCATTTTGTACTTTCCATTAATTGCCTCTAGGGCTGCAACTGCTTGCTCCTTCGTCTCATACTTTAAAAATGCACAACCTGCATTTGACCAGCATATGGAGCTAATGGTGAAGATACAACTGAATGTGCGCTATCTTTCATAACTTCGACTAAAATCAAGCTGAAACAAACTCAAAACTACCTTTACTTGTCTGCTGCGAACCTCTTAATATTTGCAAGTCTTTTATAGTTCCATATTGAGAGAAAAGACCAGAAACGTCATCTTCAGATACATTTTTCGGAAGCATGCCAATAAAGAGTTTATGTTCTGCTCTTTTCCACAAATAATAAACAATTACTATCCATGTATACTAAAAATGGACAAATACAAGATCAATGAAGAAAATGGCAATGTAGGTGGTAATGGTAACTATTATGAACTATCTTAAAGATAAAACATGAAAGCAGGATATGATATTACACCTAGTCTTTCCAGCTCGCCATCTGCATATTTTACTTGCAACGGACTAGATGCCTGGATCGAATAGAAAAAGCATGTCGTTACTACTCAATTTGACAATAACATTGTTTAATTATACAGTTAACAGAAACATAAATTAAAAGTACTCATGGTAGCATATAAGTAATATGGGAAATTGCCTACAGTCTAGCTATGCATATTTTAGTTTTGACTTGGTCCTATGTATTCAATCACAAGATTTAGGACAGGTTATAAGATCAAATTTAATTAGTGCAACGGCCAGGGCAAGGGCAGAATAGAGAATGTCTTCACATTCACTTGAAATTTCAGAATATCTAAGGTTCTAAATTAATGCCCGGATTAATTATATAAACTAGATAAATGATTTGTGTCAACCTTATGATTATTTCCTAAACGTTGCACCAATATTTAATCAATTGACAAACTCCATTAAGAGGCTCCTAAAGGAATCGGTAATGTACTTTCAGGTAAAATGTCTCAAGTCAGCTCTACAATTATTTCAAGTCAGCTCTACAATTATTTCCTAACCAACGCGGCACTTTGACATAATTTAACCATAACAATGGTGACCAGTGATATTATTGATCTATTGAAAATCCATATTGTACCCCACATAATAAATACTAACATGTGGCATTATTCTTTTTGTTATTTTCTTCAAATCGCACCCTGTCGCTCTATGATTGACACCATGTCAATTGAAAATTAAACAGGAGAAGCTTTACAAGGTTAATCACAAGCAGATTAATTACATCAGAAAATAATTGCTCCAAAATTTTAGACCAACACCATAAAATGGGATCAACTCCAGCTCCATTGTAGGGCTTATTTAGCTCAATCTTGTAAGTCATATCTGTAGAGGTTCTTTTTTTTTTTTTTTTTTTTATAAATATATATTTTTTGTAATCATATTGGTATTATTTATATATTAGGATTGGAGATATCTCTTCTTTTGANTGCAATGCTGAAGGATAACAGTATTATCTTCGAGAGTTTAGAGTTTGATTTCGTAAAGCATAATTTGATAAAACTAATATTGAAAAAAAAAGTTGAAGAATTTTAATTTTTAAAAGAAATGATAAAAAGTGAAAGCTTCGAGGGTCTGCTCGAGTTGCGTCCATGAGATGTTGAGAGCTTCCTAGCTCATTTTTTTAACTCTAAATATAGGATATATCACAATGTGCGGTAGTCAGAAACTAGAAAGCAGCTTTTACAGAAAAGCCAAGACTTTTAAAACTTCTAGGTTATCGATATCGATGATTACGCACTAGGCCAAGTCTATCGAAGCGATCAATCGTATTTGATTAGCATTATCGACACGAAAGAGAGAAGAGACACAAAAAAACAAACCAAAAAAGGAGAGAAACAAAATTAGAATTATTCACAGCTAAACATCCGGATTCCACTAACCCCAGGTAAAGTTTTTTTGTTATGGCAAGCATTGACCGCCTTATCCGCCTCTTGCCTCGAAGGACATATCACGAAACAGCAGCCTGAAAATGCAGTAGTAACCAAACAAGCCCAAAGCACAGCAAATTTAGGGTTCAATTCATCAATTAACAATGTGAATCGGCAAACAATGTCCGCAACTCCTCTCCAAATCAAACGAATCGCACATTACGAATTAGAAACAGAGAGAGAGAGAGAGAATGTGAGTAAGTAATGAAAGCAAAAACCTCGGGAGGCGCGAGTGGTCTTGTCTCTGATGATGTTGACCTCGTCTACAAGAGCAAACTCTTGGAACATTGCGAGAAGCTGAGTTTCGGACATATGCTTCGGGACTTGACCAACGAAGAGTTTGACGCTGTCTTCCTCCTCCTGACTCGCGCTTCTCTCTCTAACACCTTCCGCCATCAATGCCGGTTTTAAGCTTTCTCTCTCTAAAAAAACCTCTCTCTCTCCTCTGTGAGATTGGATTTTCTTCAGAGAGTCGTCGGAGAAGAAAAAAAGAATGAGGGATTGTGAATGGCAAAGTTGGATCTCTTCAATGAATTACAGTAATTAAAATTGACTGTAATTTGGCCTCGCTTTTTCTACTTATTTACGAAACTGCCCTTACAGCTGTTTTACCTCTTACTCCCAGAGGCGAAAGTTGGTGTAATAATTTATGCGTGTGGTTAATTACGTTTATGCCCTTCATTTTAGGAAAAATAAAAGGAAATTTTGTTCAATAATTGATGTAAATCCCGTTCCGTTTCCCGCAGTCAATCATACAGTTCGGCTTTGAATTTCGAATTTAATTTTCTTTCAATATAAGTATTTTGATTTTGTTAAATTAAAATGGGATTTAATAATTTTATTGTACTTTAATTCTAAAGGTCTAAAATAGTAGAACTCAGAGTAAAAAAAAACGTAATTATATATTTAATTTTTGTTTTTAAATCTTGAATTAGACATGATTCTCCTAGAAGTTAGTTAGATTTTAAACCTAAAAATATTGGATAACCAAAAAAAAAAACAAAACGTGTTGAATCTCATGAAAACGAGGGGAAAGAAATTAGTAGGTTTGTTAGCAGCCAGACAGTAGTTTAGAGATAATTTGTGAGGTTTAACCAAACTCTAATGATCAAGTTAAAATCTCTAAAAATACTAATACCGATTTTTTTAAAACAATTGTCGGACATAATTCGAACCTTCTACCTTCAAGTCAAATTTTTTTTTTTTTAGAGTTCGAAAATTGTGGGGATGTGAGATCAAACCTCCAACCTCAACAACGATAATTTATATTGTTGATGGCGAATTTTGAAGAGGTCTACGCGTCCTTCCTTCTAGCTGTCATCGTAAAAGTGAGTTTGCAACAACGAATCTCGATACCAATGCGGTGCTCCACCTAATAGACTTTGACGCTCAAGTTAGTAATCAAAGTAAAATGTAACAAAGAGCACCATAGAAAATTAGTGACATTTTTTCACTTTGTGATGGCGGTGACTCTTTCCTTCTTATAAGTGCTCATGGCTGATTAGTGAGGACATTTTGTACATGGCGCAACGGGGGCGTCATCGTACGGGATTATGACGTACAGGTGAGGACATTACTAGGGTGCAATGTCACACAACCGCCTGCCAGTCCGTCGTTTCTGCAGGTTGTGGTGGAAACTACATATCAAGTCTGTTGTCGCTTCTTAAATCTAACACACCACCCGGTCATATTTCACTCCCAACATGACTTATTCATTATTACCATCGAGCTAAATTCATGTTAGTCAAGAAATTAGAAATTAAACTGGCAATATATAAAATAAAAGGATAATATTTGAACCGAGAAGGGCGGGGGGTTGGCCAACTTTGGAAAGTCGTAGAAGCAAGCATCGTGGACCGTGGTACCGTTTTGTGGAGTAGGGGGGCAAAAAGGTAATTGCGGAAGAGGAGTGGCAGGGTTGTAAATAAGAGGTAAAATGGAGGGTGAAGAGTTGAGGAAGCCAGACTGTCCCGCCAACGCCCAAACATATTCACTTTCTCTCTCCTCCCCAACACCAAAACACGGAGACACCAAGCTGTTTTCTCCTGCCAATTCCCCAACTTGCACATTATAAATATATATATATATATATATATATATATCAATACATACTTTTTTTTTTAATTTTACTATTCTCATCATTATCATTTTAGTCCTTCTGCTCGGTATTTTTTTCAATTTAGTCCTTATGATTTTGGTTACAATCTCGGATGTGTCTAATGTGCATTCCTTGACTTTCGAGTTTATAGATTTTTGACCTACTAAATGTTTTTAAGAGTTCAATAATTTATTTAGCGCTAATTTTGAAAGGTGGGAGTTTTGATGTAGGTAAGATTGAATGAAATATAAAATTGAAAGTTTAAATATCGAGATTTGTAATTAATTTTTTTGTTCTATGTGACATTTTTTTAGACACTTCTAAAATTTCACAAATTAATTAAATACATAGTTGAAAAGTCTAAGATATTGTTGGATAAAAAATGAAAAGTTTAAGAGTTGAACTTGTAATTTAACCATTCTAAAATAAGTACTTTTTTAGGTGACATTTTTTGTCGACATCATAGTAACTTTACTTTGATAAGAGATACCTGATACTCAGACTTCATATCATGGCCATTATTTCCAAAAAAAATAAAAATAAAAATAAAAAAGAAACTAGTATCTCATGGCCCTAATTTAGAAAAAAACGTGCACGTAAAAAACGTGTTCATGTTCAGCTACAACAAGAATGATGTAGGATATTTGACCCAACTATATGAATTAATTTTTTATGTTAATCTGTGTACAACTTAACTAGAGTTAAAGTATATATTCTCAACCATAAAATTCGAGGTAATAGCAGCACCCATGTACTTGCCAAGTTTTTGTTAGAAGTTTATTACAAAAAAAAAAAAGGTTTTGATGCAAAGTTTATAAACTAAAATAAGTCTTTTTTTGCTTTTAAGTCATAAGTTTTTTGAAGTTCTGATTTTGGTCATTCAACTATATCATTTTATTTATTTTAGTTTTTTACAATTTAAAATCTTAACTTTAGTTTAATTTGGGTGCATCTTGAAATATTTTTAAAACTTTACCTTGCAAACTAATTTTACATTTTTTTTTACAATTTATGCTGATTTAATTTTAAAATATAGTTGGGAGGATATTTTTGTTATTTTGTTTTCATTTATTTATTACACGCATTATTTAAAAAACATAACACGTTTAAATAGTTAATAACAATTAATTGAGAAAACATTAGTAGAAAATAAATTTAAATACAAAAAAAAAAGAAGAAACTATACAAATTTAGATGAACCTTAATCAGAGTCATAAAGTTAAAGACAAGTTATTTTGGAATGTAATAAAATGAAAATAATTTGGAGTTGAAAATTTTGCAAAACAAGTCCGAGTTTCAAAATAAGACACCAAAAAAAATGTGAGAGAAAAATCAATACAGTTGATTGTTTGATTTGGTATCTTTTTCTACTGTTGCCACGTGGATATAGGCTGCAGAACCCACTGCTTACGTGGACCTTTTGAACTTTCCCTTTCGACAAACAAGATCGACATCCATTTCGTTACGTCATTTCAATTTCTTATCTTTAAGATTAAATTACTGGATAACTATTATTTCAAATTTTACTATTTTTTGTTTTATTATTATTTTCATCTCATTTTTTTGGACAATAATTTTAACATGATACTTCATTCACTAAATTTCTTGAAATTTAATAATCAATTTAAATTAAAGAATTTCTACGGTGTATAAAATTATGATAAAATTTTGTAAATATAAACCAAATTGGTCACTTTTTAAAAGTAAAAAMCCAAAAGACGTTTTGAAAAACAATGGACTAAAATCAACCAAACAAAAAAGAGAATACAAGACAAAAATGAATCAAAGTCATCAACGAAATAAAATAGAGAGAGAAGATACGGGAAATGTTGAGGAAAAGCTGGAAATAGATAACAGAGAGTACCTGTCATGATAGCTGGAGTCCAATTTCCTTTGAAGTCAATTACACACAACTTGGGGTTGGTTGCACCTAAAATTGTAAATGAAGGGAAGCAAAGCAAGGAGTGCCAATTCAATATGCCCCCTCAAAACCAAAATTAAGTCCAATTCAGCCTGGGTCAACTAAGAGACAAGTTTTCACAAATCATATGAGCCTCAAGCAGAAAAGARAAAAGAAATGTATAGTACAGGAAACTCAATACACTATAAAAATCAAACCAAACSAAACCAACCCGACCCGATCCTTTTCAAGGAATGCAAACAATACTTGTACGTGGAAGCCCCCGCCACCTCGGGTGGCTGGAAATTATTCTCCAAAGTACTAACTTCAAACTCCGTAACGAAAGTTTAATAATTTAAAATCCCTTKTTATCTACTACMTGTGGCTGTACTGGGGTGACCTATAAACATAATATGGTGAGAGAAGGGCCTCTAAGCTAAGACCCAGTTGGGAGGGGATGAGTAAAGAAACAATACGACGGTTCAACAGTAAATGTACAACYTATAGAACAGATCCTGTTCAAGTAAGGTCGTAATACSAGGGTTCATCKGTTGTTGTGGGGGTGAAAAAGAAATTAAATGTTCTCACTTGGGGCTTTATTTGCAATTTGGTGCTCTCAGTCAATATAGTTGGTTTAACGTGTCTGCTTGTAAYTGCACATTTATCACATCTAGATTGCATTTAATCCTGCAAGCTGGCGTAACTTCTCGCAGACTATGAATGTGATTGTGGTTTGTGGACCCAATCTTGCAAAAATGGCTAGCCCCCTGAAAATTATTCTGACTCAGAAACCAGCYAATAATTGAATTCATCTTCGACAAAAGCACTTTTAAAGTCTCATAAAATGCTGTTTCTTTGCATACTTCGAAACAGTGGAACAGCTCTATAAAGTACTTCATTATGCAAATAAAATCATGTCTGTACTTTGTCTGCTCACCGATTGAAAGAAAGGGGGATTTGGAAAAGTACACTCACCCTTTGTAAAGTGCAAGAGGCCCTTCAGTTAGCATAACCTGAAATTGATTCCACAAACGCATGATCAGAGCAGACAAGCAAAAGACTTTAAGCTGATTTACACGTACGTCATCGCTAAGCAAAACGAGAATGAGTCATGAAAAGAACGTGAAAATGGAAAATAATACTAAGCTCGCTAAAGCAACAAGGAATCACAATGGAGATCACAAGTGAACCCAGAAAATGGGCCCTTAAAATAGGCATGCTTTCTGAGGCATGTCGATATTGTGAGACGTAGACAAGAACGTCATCGCTATGCAAAACGAGAATGAGTCGTGAAAACAACCAAAAAATGGAAAATAATACTAAGCTCACTAAAGCAGCAAGGAATCACAATGTTGATCACAAGTGAACCCAGAAAACAGGCCCTTAAAATAGACAAAATGGGCAAAAATGGGCATGCTTTCTGAAGCATGTCAATATTGTGAGACGTAGACAAGAAATTATGAACCATAGGAATTCTTCTTTAATTATCAAGGACGAGATACTGGAGAGTAAYGAAATCAGGGCTCAAGGAGAATCAAACATTCCCTGTAATAAAATCTTCTCTCTTAAAGAAACCTGCCTGTAAACATCAATTTGTCACCACCAGGATAGAGAGGGATAGGTTCAAATATTTGGGGAAGAAACCTAATGGCATCACAAGAACAACAATCAAAGTTGAAAAGGGACATGGAGAAAATGTATTGATCAAAAGAGGAAAGCCTACAAGAAGTTAGAAAAGGGCACTACATAAATTTTCCACCTCCCACATTTGCTAACATTATTTAATGCAGAAAAATGCATAGATTTAAACGGGAGGGAAATGGATAAACAATCAGTTTCTTAGGAGTAAAAATGCAATGTACCATGCCTATTTGCACATSAAGAAGAAATTTTCGATGCAAAACAAAGGACAAGAGGAAAAATGGCAAGTCAAATACCTGATATGCGCAATGAAGTCCATTCTTGTAGTTTCCAGCTTTTTTAGACTCTCGTTGTAACATAAGACGTGTTTTAATCATGTCAATAGGTGTTGTCATGAGAGTACTCACCACGCCTGCTACTGCACTTGAGCTTCACAGAGGTGCAACACATGGTAGTAAGTCATTGGTATATACTATGAAGTATGAACAGTCAATCAAGAATTTAAACAATTGAGTTTGAGACAACTGAAAAATATTTTGTTAATAAAATTCAAGTGGYGGATAACCTCTCGGTAAAAATAAAAAGAAAAGGAAGCATCTGCCAATTGGTAGAATTGGGTTGAGATGGCAGGTGRATCTTAAAACAAAGCAAAGGACTCACCAATTGACAACTAAACAAGCTAATGTTTAAAGATGAAAAGTCTATTTAATACTTACAGAAATGCTCAGTYGGTTATTGTYGGACAAAAGAACATTAAAACTTGAAGGGACCTTTCTTGATACTTGGGCAGCCATTCGGTGTTCCCACGAATTCATAGATGATCTTTTACATCAAATCAGTCAGAGGCCCTAAGTCCCGAACCAGATTCAGATCCTTTAGGATCMAATTGAATTTTAGACATCCTTTGGGGTATTTGAAGAAATAGATTTATTATTTTAATAAATAAAAGGACTGAGGTTTAAGATCATATTCATTTGATGGTCTCCCTTTGGGCTTCGGCTTCCATCAACAGAAACTTATAATTTCCCTTTGTCGTATTCATTTTATAACTTACTTACCTTAAAACTCCAAATGCTTGTTTAAGGCCAGACTCCTTGTCGTGTTAGCCACTATGTAACTGTTTCTGTTAATATTATAGTTTATTACCTTAAAAAAAATTCATTTTCCATTAGGGAGTATTTCATTTTGAATTAAGTGGGTTTTGAGGCTCTTGAGAAAAGGAAAGTAAAATATAGATGGACAGAACATGKCTATAGATAGTTCCATACATGAGATGCAGAGGAAATCCTTCTTGTAAGGGTGTCCACTTAACCAAAACCTGAAAAATACACCAAGGGAAAACATTGGGAATCAAAAAGCATTGGAGAAATAAGCTTGCTGAACTACTGCATATATGATATATATAGTTACAAAAATCAGAAACTGTGTACACTTCATGTATATCCAAGAAAATATCATGCTTAGAAATAGACCTGCTTAGATTCGTCATATGTTGCCAGCTGAGATGCTGTCAAAGCACCTGCTCTGGCCATAGCAGGGCCAACCCCCTTCCAAAGAGCTTTTAGTCCCTCCTCGGTTACTATTCTGGACATTTCTTTGATAGGTCCTCCGGTCGAATTTGGATTCATTTGTAATCGGACCTGCCARCAGTAAATAACTTTAAGATCAAGCTATAATTGGAAAGCTAAGTAATGTGAGGCAATATCAATTTTCACCTTGAGAACTTCGACTGGATTGGTGAGAGCGGTTGCCACTGMACCAGAAATTGCTCCAGATCCGATTTTAACAAAGATATTAGTAGACCCAAAAAGCAAATCGTAAGCATACTTTGACGGTTCGTATAAGCCTAAACGAAGACCTCCATAGAGAACTGATCTTGTCAGCGCTGGTGACAACCCCAAATACAAAGACCTTGGCCCTTCATTATTCAACAGTTGCACAAACAGTCGTCCCTATGTACAATCTTAATTAATATATTATAGAATGACAGAGTTCAAGGAAACAAAGTGGCATTCTTATAAGAAAAACGTGAATACCATTCCAGTCAAAGGTCCTCTCTGCCCCACAAGTTGCATTTGCAACCTAACTTTAAGTACATCTGCATACAAGCTGTAAAAAATTTAAGATCACTGTTTGTTGGCAGTAGGATCAATTTATCCTCTCTCTCTTTTCTTATGAAAATTAGGATCCTTCGTGTTTTTTTTAGTACAACATGAGGGGATGRGGTTTTGAACCCACAACCTTTAATAAAAAATATGTCTTAACCAGTTGAATTATGCTCGGGTTAGTAGGATTCTTCTCTATGGTTCGAAAATATGAAAGGGTTACATCAATAGTAACCACCAAAAAACAGCCAATTCATTCTTCTTCAGATTTATGTTATCTGCTGATGACATCCTGGTTTCTGACCATTCGTCGTACATGTATGAAATGTMGCGTGTACCATACCATGCACTACTATTTCAATTCATCTCAAAATAACCATGTTGAAAAAACTAGAAAACACTAGCACTAACGCTACAGAGAAGCCAACTTAARCCTTGCAAATAGTGGGTAACGCATATATCACCAATCAAAAAATGTGGTGGGTTTGAATATCCACCCCACATGTTGTTGTACTGACGGAAAAAAACCACAAAGGTAATGCAAATGAAATGCTACACATCGATAAATGATTATTATCAGTTTGACAGTTACCAAAAGAATTTTCTTTATAAAGTCTCACAAACCAACACATTCACTATAGGGGTAACTAAAAGAAAACAAAACGGTTGCATCAGATTCAATTTAAGGTCCACCAAGACCTTGCAGCTTACAAGAATGGTATACATTTAATAGCCCACATACCGCAAAGCACCCAACACTGAAGTCTGGATTTCAGATTCCGGACCCACAAAAGCAAGTACCCAAGAGAAATAATTACAGAGTTTAAGGGAAAAAGGAAGACAGAGAGAGAGAGAGAGAGACCTAAAGGGTGAGTAACGGCGGTGGCGACCGCGACGGAGAGCCCACTGGTTCCAAAATGATAAACAACATCAGACGGAGAAACCGCCCAATTCCGCTTCTCATTGCGCACCAAAACTCCTGGATACAAATCGAAAATACAAAAATCATTCGAAATTTATCGAAATTCAGCCACAAATAAGATCAGCTGGACCAAAAAAGTAACAATAGAAGAATGATTCTGGAATCGAGAAACGTGCCATTGCTTTTCACCTCATCCAAACAGAAGAGAGATCCAAATTCCAATTGGAACAATAATAAACAAATGGAAACAATTAATTAAGAAAATAAAAATGACAGAGAACCTGAATTCGAGGATTCGTGGTAAGAAGATTCGTTAACCATTTCCCTTGTTCTTTTTTTCCAATTTGAGAAATTGAAAGCTGCCACCAGATTTATATAGGGGGCGGTTTGCTTCTATTCGCACCCGCTAATTTTCYCATTGCACCCACCTTTCTTTCTTTGGCATGCAACGACGATGAGACAGTTATTTATCCCAACTCAACTGGGTGTACTGAGAACAAAATTAGATGAACTGAGTTTAATTTAATTTAATTTAGGTTTAAATTTATGACATTGGTACATTTTGATTTATATAGTTTCAAACTGTATTTTAGTCTTTACACCSTCGAATGTCTCATTTATTTCGATCGAAATATTAACATGACACTTTGCTCRYTAAAAAATGTGACTAATGTCTCGATCAAGCGAAATTAAGTGTCATAATATATCGAATCAAACTTTTAAGAAGGCAAATAATTATTATTGAGCYATACTAATATCAATTAGATCGTGTTTAACTAGTATACATACATCAAACATGYTGCATGAGTTCGTATACATATTTGTAATATTGGGAGTGGAGATTTTAATATTTTACTTTAAGAAAGATTATYCGTGTCTTCCCAYTCATATATATTTATATTAACATGTTATCGTGTACTCGTAAGTGCCAATGAAAAGAATGATGTATAATACTATCACAATTCAAAGTTTCTTTTAGTATATCACGAGAGTTGGAATTTGAACTCTCAACTTTTTTATCGATGTCTTAACCACTTGAACTAAGATTTACTATACTCTAAAGTYAGGGACATAATTTAAATAYTGAAACTACGTGAACACGTTCAAAATTATAATGGAATAAACAATCTCATTCAAACAAAYATGATTGCAKAAAAATCCGTCGTAGAAATATAAGGAGCATARYTCAGCGSTAATTGACATATATCTCTGACCAAGAGGTCATGAGTTTATATTTTTTCAAACCSTACMACGTACACAATTTTATTTTATAATGATTTAGACTGAAAAAACACCAGCGGATCAGTTAAACCCGAACGAATAAACCAGACCGGATATGCTTTACAGCGGTCGGTTCGTTCTTTTAAATTATGAAACCGAACTATCAGTCGATTAAATCGAACCGAACCCATTTTGCACCCAGATTACTGAACTCAATTTTCAACCGTCGGATGCATTAATCCAATCAGCAGCGTCCGGTGCCGTCCGATTGATTACCTCCATGGCGCAGAATTTTGTTGTCAAACAATCAAATTTCATTTACAAAATACACTAGAAGCTTCTTCCGCTCTCTCTCTCTCGTTTTCGCAGAGTCGCTGATAGGGTTTTGGTTAGGTCTGCCATTGTTGCTTCGTCGAGCTACCCAGCGCCATGCCTCGGTGCGTTCTTCCATCTCCATCTTCTTCTATGGCGATTACATCTCCCTMCCTCTCGCTAAAGTTTAAGTGATCCGATTTCGCTTTGTGTGCAGGTATTATTGTGACTATTGTGACACATATCTGACTCATGATTCTGTAAGTCCTATCGYTTCATTCAGATAACAATGTCATTTAATATTCTTTTGATTATCGCTGCTAGATTTGTTAGGACTTTTCTTTTTGGGGTTTCCTTCGCCGACATTGCAGTTCTGTCTTTGTTCTGGGGGATGTTGTGCGGTTAATGATTTTTTAAAAATTTTGTAGTGCACCTATCAGTTGCTCGAAGGAATTTTAGAAAAGTTTACTTGATATTACTGTGATCGGTACTGGGGTTAGATCGAATTCTTATGTTTATGCTCAGTGGATCAAATCTACTGTTTGTGGCTTTTTTTATTTTTACTGAATTTCAGTGTTCCTGATGTTGAGTGTACGCAGATTGGTTTGTGTGATGCGTGTTGCTAATGGGAAAGTTATGATCAAAGGACTCCTTTTAGAGTAGAAACTACTAAAACTYAAAGCGGAAGCTAAAGATTACTTGCAATCGGAACAAGTTATAGAAGGCTTCCCAGCCATAATTTATCTTAGAAAATGAGTAAGCTGTAAGGGTGTGTTTGTGGGTAATGGTAGGATGAGTGATTTTGAAAAAAGAGATTTAAGTATAATTGTTTTTTTTGTATGAAACAAATATTTCAAGGGAAGTATAACTGATTTTTCAAAATCACTATCCAAGTAATACCTCAAAAATCAATTTATTWATTTGCAAAACATGATCCATGGAAAGRGAAGTGATTTTGACAATGGCGATGTCAAAATCACTCCCAAACACACCCTAATTGTGAAAGGCTTTAGAGAGAGCACTTCAYGAAGCTGCATGAGTCTTTATCAAAGTGCTTTCCTTTCTCTTATTTAAGTCTTTGATTTCTTTAGAAAAAATGCATGCCCTAGGCCATGATTTAAYGATGGAAACACACAAAACACTTGCTCTCAAACCAAATATGCCATGCCTTTAGTTTCTTTCAAACTAAGATTGGTTTGTACAACTTTTAATGGTTTATYTGAATTGCATTTTATTACTTATAGTGTTCTAGATACAGTAATATTTGGTTCTTAAGTCTTTTCTGTTTGAGTAGGCCCTTCTTCTTGTTGCTCATATTTAGTCTTTTTGGTATCTCAGCCATCTGTGAGGAAGCAGCATAATGCAGGCTACAAACATAAGGTATCTTAATCTTGTCCACGTTTCAATTTAGCATAGCATTCCAATTGTTGAAGAACTCATCGGACCATTTCAGAAGTCAAATTTAATAGTAGTTTTATGTTTTTAAAAAACAAAACCACTTTCAGACTTTAAAAACTTGATTGGTTGTAGTTTTAGAAACACTTTTAGAAGGGGAAAAACATAGGTAAGCTTTTATAGTTATTTAGTGCTTGCTCTCTGTTTACTGAAATACGATAAGTGATTTATTATGAATAGTATCTTTACGTATATTGTTATTGAAAATTTCACGGAAATACTTAATATATCTTTTCATTTTTTCAACTGAAAGAACTGGAAATAATTTGAGAACATTTTAAAGAAAAAAYGAAGAACAGACTCTTAATTCCTGATTTCTGGATGCACTCCAGGCAAACGTGCGATCATACTACCAGCAATTTGAGGAGCAACAAACCCAAAGTTTAATTGACCAGAGGATCAAGGAACATCTCGGTCAAGCAGCAGCATTCCAGCAGGTTGGTGCAGCCTATAATCAACATTTACTTGGTCAAAGACCTCGTCTTCCTGTACTACCTACTCCTGTAATGCCAGGAGCTGCACCGTTAATGCCGGGCATTAGGCCTCCAGTTTTGCCAAGACCAATGCCTGGTGCTCMAGGTAAAATTCACATAACTGATACCTTTTAGATTCGGCAATTTTTTATGCATATTGCATATTCATTTGGTTTTGTTGTTCCTTATTTTGCACTTAAACCTACTAAAACCACATTGTTATGCTTTTTGATCAGTAAAAAGCTAAAAATAGTTAAAAGTAATTATTATTAATTAGAATATTGGAGATAATTCTTCAGCATTGTAAATGCCCAAGGATAATTTGATACCTTTCTGTCTGGTTGCAAATAATTCTATTGGTACAGAAAGGATGTTCATTCCTTTCCGCTCAACGCGCAATAGATGAAATTTCATTAGAATATGACCTGGTAGGTGATGAGAGCAATGTAGGTTTACTAGTTACTAGTACTACTCTCCTTTAGGAGGTAGATAGATCCATTTTTTGGAGCTTAWCAGATTTAATACTCCRGGGTCAGTTTCTTAGAGTTTTTGTAATTAATAGTTAGGTGTTATTCTCTTAGATTGGAGTCTCTTTCTTTAAAGGATGTTATGTTGTTAGGTTGACTCTTGAGTATGCTACTTGATTCAGCTGATCCTCAAAATCTTGATGTCCTTACTAGGGTCTGAGGAGGTCGGCTCTTGGCCAAAACTAACGTTGGATCAACATAGTAATTAAAAATGAAAAACCAATGCCAAGACCAATTTTTAAAAAACCAAACTGAGTGGCTACTTATCATTTTATACTATAGAAAATTAAACCGACTGACAACTATACTCCAAATCAACCCAACCCGACTTTGAGTCCGTCGGGCTTTTCAACTTTATCTTGCACTCCTGAATGGAATTAGGTATAACCTGCAGTAGGAATGGCATTCTATACTATGCATCGAATTGATTGAACTCCTCTCCTCTGTTAACATAGGATATCTACCTACTCCTACAATGCCACCTATGATGGCCCCACCGGGAGCTCCTATGCCTGGCCACGTGAACATGCCTACCAGGCCGCCTCCTCCAGCACCAGTGCCAGTTCCAGGTAGCACACCGCAACCAACTTCGACTAATGGCGCCTCGATGGGCGCACCCTCAATGTATCAAGGAAATCCAGCAGCACCAGGAAGCGGAGGGTATGATAGTTTTACCACAATGGCTCAACCTTCTGAGTCTAATCATTAGAGCTTTCTAATTTTTGTGCTGTTTATGTATGATATTTCAAAGCTTCCAATGCAACTGAGAAAACAGATTCTTCACGTGGAAGAAAATTGATTACCTGTGGAGGTGGGAGGTTGTTTAATGTAGAGAAGTTCATTTACCAGATTAGCAAAGGAAATAATTTTGGTGGTTTCACCTTGCTACTTGTTTGGAGGTAAAATACGTCATGATTGTATGGTAAATTGGGCAATTTAAAATTTGTTAAACCGAGTTTTTACTTTTAGTTTTCGATTTATAGGGTCACCCTATTAGGGTGGGTAACCAAACCTTCAATCTAAAATAAAGTAATATGCAAATTTTATCTATTAAGTCATGCTTGAATTAGCGAATACRTTAGATCATGTCATTTATCAACCTTAATCTCAAATATTTCTTTAAAAAATGTGATTTTTATTGATACTATAAAGTTGGTCCAATTATATTCAAACAGTGTGTCTACCTCGAGTTACTTTTTGGGTTGACATGGTAAAAATAATGTTTACGTGCAAACTGAATGGTTAGTTCTTATAACTTTTTCTTATCTTTTAATAATTGCARCATGGCTAATGTATCAYCTTATAGGGTTTAAAAAAAAATTCATTTCCCAACAAAAATATTTTGGCATGTTGATGTCCATAGAAGAGAACAAACAGTGCATGATGTGGGTTCTTTTGGGCTGTATAGCACTTTTTCCAACACATTAGTTATCCGACTTTTGTTTAGGCCCTAACTTTTTAGATTTTTCCTCTCTTATTTRAAAACACTGCATTTTTGCCTCTCTCTCGTCTTCACTCTCTCTCTTATTTTTTCTTCATTTTCTTTGTCATGGTCTTCTCCCTTTGTCTTTCTCCTTTCCATTATTCTTTCTTCTCCCTATTGTTTCTATTCGATTCCGTGGGATATTTGGATGGGTCGTTCGAAATCTAGTACTATTTTGCATGGTATTAGACCTCTCTAACACTAGGTCTGCGTTGGGCTTCTTTTCATGTTCATTATACGTGGATTGTTACGAGTTTGTTTGAACTATTAATAGAACAAAGAGAAGTTAACGGAGAGAGAGAGATGGCGAGATGGATTGCGTGAAAGAGAAAAATAGCGAGAGTGAGAGTAAAAGAGTGCGAAAGCAAGCAATCGAAAGAGCTAGAATGAGAGATGAGAGCGAGACATATTACTAAGGCATGACTTCTTTACCACCAAGCACATCAAATGCATTGAATGTTCTAGAGGAAGTACCGACTACAAGTTCAGGACAATAACCCGTATCATGATCCGTCAAATCGACATCCACACAAGCCACCACTGGTAGTCTACACAAAGAACTCCATCCACACGTCTAGTGACCGGAGAGCAGCTGACCTTACATAACCTTTTCCCAAGAGAGCTGACTTACACGTGGGGAAGATATTCGTTTCGAAGCATGACCTGTGAATGGTGCTAGCTAATGTAGCAATGCGCAACAACTTTGAATACAGAGTGAAGTCAACGAGATCAATTTTTGCTATTCGATGCATTGACAATTCATGCAAATGAAGAGTTGTAGCACACTCCGTCGATACGTCTTCGATATTTTGTGTTTCGAAGTATGTTGATGAACAAACTTGCTCAGTAGACATCTTGAATCACGATCAAAGATAGACTAGCTGTTGGATAATAACTAATCTTATAAAGGATAGGCTTAGCGGAACCGATCACACTTACAAGATACAACACATCAAGGATGATGTCTGGAAAAAATTCGATGTGAACATAAATTACGACAAAGTCTATCAAGCACGAAACTAGCACACAATATTGTTAGAAGGCGGCCTGAGGACTCGTACACCCATGTATGCATACAGTGAGACACTCAAAATAGAGAATCCAGGTACCGTTTTCCACATCCAGACTGAAGATTCTGTTAACTTCAAATATATGTTCATGGTCATGGGAGCCAGCATTAGAGAGTTTAAAACACTGATATGACAAGTAACTATGGTTGATGGCATGCATCTGAAGGAGAAGTGCAAAGAGGTGTTATTGGACGAGAATAATCAGATATATCCACTTGCATTTGCGATTGTAGACAACGAAAGTAATACTTCTTAGAAGTGGTTCATGAAAAACTTGAAGGACATCATTGAGGAACCAGAAGACTTGGTATTCATATCTAATCGTCACGTCAGCATAACAAATGCAACGAGTGAAACATTCCCGAACACATTTTACAGTAYATGCACTTACCACCTTTCTGACAACATAAAATCTCGATTCAAGAATAGTGCATCAACCAAATTGTATCTTGATGGAGCCTCTGCATGTTGYGAGTCGCAGTTCATTCACTATTAGAACCAAATACTATCAGTTGGAGGTGGTTCATTAGCATAATACTTATAAGAAATTGGGATAGAACAGTGGGAGTGGTACTACCAGGTCGATAGAAGGTATGAAAATATGACAACGAACAGTGTAGAATCAATGAACGTTATCCTTAGAGAAGCATGAGAATTACCGGTCACATTAATTCTTGAATTTATACGCGACCTACTATAAAGATGGTTCCACGATAGAAGAATTACTRGTCTATTCGAACCACTTCTCATTCAAACTACACTGARGAGCGACATGCATTACAGTTTGAGAAGTAACGTCGATACAATGTAAAACCAATTGACTGGTGCAAATTTCATTGAAGATGGAGGCTTGGATGAGATTGTTGATCTTAATGCTGGTACATGTACAAGCATGGAGTTCCAGTACCTGCAAATACCATGTTCGCACGCTATAGCAGTAGCGAGACACAAGAATATAAATTCACACACGTTAGTCAATGCATGCTATGGTGTGGATGCACTAGTTGCAGCATACGCAGAACCAATCTTACTTATGTCCACATGTTAGAATGGAAAAAACTTGTAGAATACCAACCTCGGACCATCAAACCAGCAGGATTTGTTAACGAGTCAGTCGACGTAGGATGCATAGAATCCCATCGGACAACGAGCGCCGCCGTGTAAACAAGTGTAGTCGGTATGGCAGAACAGGTCACAATAGGCAGACATGTAATAACCCAATAATATCAACACCCACGTTTATTGACATAGAAGGGGTAATGATTTCATGGTGTATGTTCCTCTTAGTGAGCCCGAATTCTTATTCTCTATATACAGGTCATTGTTGAATACATTTGTATTATCTTGTACAGTTTGCTACTGTTTTGAGTTATGTTAGGGATACACAGAGTAAGACATTGGTCTCCTTCTCGTTCTTGCTTTCTCTCTCTTGGTCTCACTCTCTTGCTCTCTCCCTATCTCTGGCTCTCACTTCTTTTCGTTGTCTCACAGAAGAAAACGACGACCTTTCAAATTCCCAACACATGGGAAACGAAAATTGTTGCATTCTCCCATGCTGTATCCAAAGTTGCATTAAGTATCAACCAACCATTGTGACCCTTCACATCCATCTCCATTCCTCCTATATATATGTATGTAAAACTCAAAACTCACTCACTATTTAGCAATCATTTKTCATCACACAATGTCATCAGACGAGGCAACGAGTCCCTTAATCAATCATGCCTCATTAATGGGAGAAAATAATTCAATTGATGCTACACATGTTGCAATTCAACAAGCACAGCAGGAAATCGAAACACTAAAGAAAGAACTTCGTAGAGTGCAGCATGATCTCAACAACATGAAATAAAAATTAAGGGAAACCGAGAGAACACGAGATTTACTCGAAACAATGCTCAATTAAGAGCGCAACCTTAGACTACACCTCGCAGACAAAGTAGCCGAATTAGAATCCCATGTTTGATCCCTTGCAGGGTACATGCCACCATCAAGATCACTTCCCTTTAAATCTAGTACTACCATTTCATTGTAATAAGTTTTAGAACTCTTCATCATCCTAAATTTTTTATTTTTATTTCAAGTTTTCTTAAATTTACAAAAAAAGATGTTGACTCATCGTGTATTGCATTCTCTTTCCCTCGGTCTGTTTGCCTTCCCCACGTGCATGGGTGTGTTTCAAAACTCACATCCAATAAATGTCACCCCATTTTATTTAATAATCATTCACCTAACCACATTCAATGAATCAGATTTTCATGTCTCTTCCAACTTAATATACAAGTCTATCAAACTCTCTTCTATTCTCTTCTATTCTCCACCAAAGCATTCTTTTCTATATTAGACCATATAGGGGAAGTCCATATGAAGATACAACGAAGGCTGACTTGAAAGATGAGAGGAAACCACGTTGCAAGAATAGGTAGTTATTATACTCAGCACAATTTCAGTTGCGAAGRAATGAAGGACATATTAAATATTTGGAACATCTTGTAAAGGAAGAGTGTGAACAGGCAAACCGATCCGAGGAGAAGCAGGAACTAAAAGATAGAGTTGCAATGTTGGAGTCACATTTGGGGGCATTAGGGGCATTGTGGTTGTAGGTTTGTTGAGTTTTATTACCTTTATATATATTTTTTCTTACGCAGCTAAGTGATATTTTGTTTGTGTCTACACATGTTGACTAATGGATTTTAAACAGCAAAATCATATTGTTATCTAGTCAGTAAACTTCAAACAGAAAATAATGTATTGTTTCTCTTATCAACGATTACATATGATTCAAACATGGTTGTAGAAATATAATTAAACAAATAAATTAATTAAACAAAATAGGAATAACAACAATGAAAAAAGAAGTGCCTCGATAAAATGTCTCACTATTATCTCTCTCGGTCGCTTGCTTGCTTTCTCGCTCTCTCTCTCTCTACCCCATCAACTTTTCCCTCAATCTATTAACAGTTCAAACAAACACATAACAACCCACATATAATAAACATCTGAAGAAACCCAACGTAGGCCTAGTGTTAGAGAGGTCAAATACCATGCGAAATAGTACAAACTGTAGATTTCGAATAACCCACCCGAATATCCCACATAAGACTAAAAATCTAGGTAGGGGCTAGGTCAGATAGGAACAATAGAGAGAGAAAAAAGAATAATGGAGAGAAGAAACACACAAGGAGAAGACCCTGATAGAGAAATTGAGGAAAAATAAAAGAGAAGCAAAAAGATAAGAGAGAGAACGAAGACAAGATAAGGGAGAGAGAGAAAATGCATTGTTTTCAAATAAGGAAGAGAAAATTTAAGTAGTTGGCAGTGGGGSAGTGAGGATCATTTAGTATCCTGGATGATATCATCAAAAATTAGAAAACATGGGTAAAAAACAATACCGTGTTGGGAAAATGACTATTCAGCCCAAAAATCCTTGAAATTGRGTCTATTTGTATTACCCAAGTTAGTGGAGTCAGCAAAAGATTAAAAAACATGAGTTTTGAAAAAGATTGGTAATAATCAATACTATATCTGAAAAAGGACTATTGATAGTGTACTTTATAAACCACTTTTCATGACATTCAAGAAGGAATTATTTGGCAATTTTTGATTATTTATGGCTTATTTACGTACATAACTGATGTTTTTACAGGRYYGAGCCATTAGAAAGAATTGGAGCATAAACGATCAATTGAGAGGAAAACTAGAGCAAAAATGAAAGCTTAATTCAACCACATCAGCACCGCAGCGCTGTAGCAATGTCTTCTCATAAATAAAAGATTAGTGCGCCATTTTGGGGACCTTTATACACTCTTACATTGGGAATTGAATTTTTGAGAGGATTGGTTTGAAAGTTTAAGCAATGAGGGCTAGGAGACYATTTTGGAAAGCTAGTGATTGTGGAGATTGAGTCGGAGACGATCATTCGACACGACGACTTTAGCTTCTCACCTTTGCCTTATCTTTTCTAGATTTATTATGAAATTCTCAATGAGATTTTGTTGTATTTTCATGAACATAGACAACTAAATTTCTTATTCTAGAGATTGATATAGACGCTAAATTTATGAGTTGGGTTTATTAATAATCATCTCAATTGATTTGTACTTAATCTATTTGTGCATTTATTTGCTTAATACATTTAATCTCTAATCTCTTGATCACGAATTCTCRAGAGAAGTGATTTAGATTGGAACTTAAATGCATCACTGAGGTATTTCTAAGATAAGAAATTTAGAATTACTTTAAAAGTTGTTAAAAGAATAAGACTTCAAGTCTAGCTTATTAATGAAACTAGATAATGATATTGATTTCTTAACAAGTTGGAGAATTAATTGTGCTCAGAAAAAACAGTTACGATTYATGATTTCTTGACTTATAGATTAATTGTATATTCAATCTCGGCATGTTTAATTTTTCTGGTGAAATCACTTCCCTAAGACCCGTTCTCCATAAAAGTTTTCCTTAGAGTCTCTTAATCACTTTGTTATTTGATTTTTATGTTTCAAAAGAAATCTCTTTTGTTTCTCTAAATAAAATTGAACATTAATATCTGTAGTATTTGAATGACTAAAAACTCAATCCAGTGGACAATTTCGGTAATTACTTACCCTTAAGCATTTTATGCTACAACTATTAAGCCCAAAAGCCCCCCAACAATAATATTCTTGATGGACATTCGTAATAGGAAGAAAATCTGAACAAAGTTTCAGTCTTTCCAAAATCTCTCAAAGATAYGAAGAATTATCAGTTAAAGAGGGGAAATACGTAACCCATAAGCCATGTTTTATAGCATTTCCATAGAAGCAAAAAGAAAAGAAAATAGTAATTACACTTCTCTATTGGTCTTGGCTGTCACAAAACCTATCCAGCGTTCTATGAAGAGCTCATACCTATTAATGGAAAGTCTAAATTAGATGTAAAAAAAAAAGTTTAAAAAACGATCATTGTAGTATCATCGAAGTAATGATTTAATCATTARGATTTAGCTAGTACTAATTTAGTTCTTATAATTTTACATTGGTAAAAATTTAGTTCATAAACTTTAATATGTAACAATGTAGTCTTCGTAGTTTAAAATTTGTAATGATTAAGTTTCTAACGCAAAAAAATGTTGCTAAGATTTAATATAGTTTCTTATATAGGTAGATTGATAAACTGACGAAGAATTAAAAAAAAATTATAAATTAAGACTAAATTGTAATATAATAAAAATCGGATGAGATTTACACGGTAGGGACTAAATTGTTACCAATTGTAAACTATATTGACCAAATTGCTACGTACTAAAATTCAAAGATTAAATCGTTACAAACTAAAGTTCATGGATTAAATCGTTACTTGAATGAAAGTATAGAGATTAAAAATGTATTTTAATCCAAAAAAAGAAAAAAAAAATCTCACTTCCTCGGTGAGATGTGAGATGTGAGAGAGAGAGAGAGAGAGAGAGCACAAAGAGTAAAACGTACAAGATGCTCCTTTTACAAATAATTTTAGAACTAGTTATCTGCTTCTCCTAAACTTTCAAAATTACTCTTGATTATCTAATTAAACACTACAAAAATTTTGAAATTTCTTTTAATGGGCTAAAAACACTTTTCACCCATTCAAAACTCATTCCAAACACAGTTTAATTTCATTTAGCTTCAGCTCCCCAACTTATTTGTTCCAACCTAACTCTACTTAATGGATGGATATACTCATCTAATCCTGAGGGAAAATCAAGCTAATGCAACCCTTGAATCATTGTTAAGTTAATTAGCAAGCAAGTATATCGCTAGATTCAACCTCTGCATCATGCTCTTTAAATTGTATGGTTTGTGTGGAAAATACTAACCGTTTGTGTTCAAGTTTCTGGATAACTATCCCATTCAGTAGAAGCTCCAAACTGTAAACTCTTACTCCTGCAAATAGTTGCTCCAGCATTATTCTTGTATTACTCTTTAAGAAACCAGGAGTGTGGGAAGGGGACAAGTGATAAGCCCATACCTTTTCTGAGGAAAGGAACACAGTTCTCATAATCTTCTTCGCAAGAAAGAATAAGTAGATCATCGGGGATCTGTTCATCCTTCCCTGTGAAAATCTGACTCCTCTCAACAGGCTGCAAGACATTTAAATTTTAAGACCAACGTCTTTATGCAAAAAAGGATAACAATGGATAAAGGTAGGAACTTAAGGCTCGTTTGGTAGCGTTCCCGTGTTTTGTTTCTCGTTTCCAGTTTTATTAAAAAACATAAGTATTTTGCAACTAATTATGTTTCTTGTTTCTCATTTTTTTTAAAACATTTTCAAAATTGTATAACAATTTTGGAAACAACCAAAACAAGTTTCTTATTTCTCGTTCCCGTTTCTAGTTATTACAAAACATAAACATAAATATTGTTTGATCATCCTTTAGTTCGTAGGTGTTSGAGCMATCCAATTCTATTTTTTCTTTATTTTAAATGAAGAAACATAAACACGAAACGGAAACGTTACCAAACGGGCCCTTACATACTATAAACAATTATTCAATTTGAGAACAATCATACCAATGCACAGGCATTTATAGTACCTCACCCTGAGACATCTTTACCAAACTAGTTATGATTTCTTTATCAGGTCTTATATTTGGGGTGACAAGAACTCTGAGACCCTGTTAAGTAGGATCAAAGAGGAAAAATGAAAAATATCTCAATATATAGCATTAATGATATATCTACTAAGAAAAGAGCCTTAATCTAGATGGAAAACAAAAGAAAACAAAAACATTTCACCTTTAGAAGTGGGCGTTGGGTAGCACGAGATAAGGAAACAGGCAAGTTAAAACCGATCTCCTTCTCCTTCTTAGTATCTCGTAGAATATAGTTCTTTTCATCAATAAAACAGCTTGCTTGTCCACAACTTTCAAGCCATGAATGTGTAACCACTGGTTTACCAAGGGCAATGGCCTCCAACATGTTCCTAGTACGAACAAATTTATCGGCTACAAAATGTGTTGCATCTGCAGAACTCGATGCAATTGATATACCCAGTTGTAAGGCAACCTATTAACGAAGAAAAGCACATGGTAAATACACGTTCTGGAAAATTTTGGTTGTCCATAAGAAAGAAAAAGTACAAATTTACCTTTTTTTGTTGTTTGATAGTTATTTCATCCAAATGCTGGCTAAAACACACTTTTACCAAAGCCATTGTTCTTCTTCTCCTCAAATCTTTCCATCTAAGATCAGGCATGGACTCTGAGACACCTAATCTTGCAAGCTCCTTAGAAGACGACTTTGGTAGAATTTTGTCAATAGTTGTTTTGTGATAATCATCATTTCTGGAGCTGGACCTTCTTGATGTCTTTTTCCCTGTGGTATAACATAGCATGTTATTGAACCAGGATCACGTTATCCTATTATAAACAGAGACCCAAATTTTATCGTCTCAAACAATGATTACAATTTTGTCTCATGCAATGCATTCCAAAAATATAGTTCCTTTTTTGCACATTGCTTAATTAACTTGCATGAATCCCTAGGAAACACGCAGAACTTGCAGATTAATTCTCCTAATTAGAACAGCTAACTTACTGAGAAAATTCCTGCCTGCTGAATTTGATTTATCATAAACCTGGTCTGCCAGGTATCTGTCAGAATTATATATAAAAGATTGTCGATGTGGATAAGAACTTAAGATTGAGATTGGTTTCTTCATTTCCTGATTCTTCTGTGCCTTTGTCCCATTTTTCATTAAGATGGAATTGCTGCATCTTCCATCAACTGCTAAAAAAGTGTTATTCTGATTGCTCGATTCATTTGGATGACTATGCAAGTTGCGAGGTGTTCTTCTCCTTCTGGGGTGACTCCATATTCCATGCATCATACCGGTGATGGGAACTTGATTTCCATTTGTGGGACCTTGCTGACTCAGTTGGCAACTACCTGTATAGCTGAGTAGATTGGAAGATGTGGCTGAATAATTGCTCCCATCAGGAGAATTTCTATAACTTAATTTTCCCTGCACTGCCAATCTACCTCTCTTTGCTTTTCTCTTATTTATCAAAACAGATTCTAACTTTTGACAATCATACTGCGCCTCATATGTATTCAAACACTTTGCATTAAACTTCCTCTTGGATTGTAGCGTTCGCTTTGATTTTCTAACAATGCCTCCTATCTTTTGAGGATAAGAATTWTTCAAATGAGGTTTATCTTCTATCATATAGCATGGAACATTCTCCAGGGCATTCTGTGGACTGCAAGCATTGATAGTTTTGTTACTATCTGGGATATAAGACAATGCTTCCATTGCCTCAGCAGCTATTTGAGTACTAAAACCAATATCTAATTGGTCAAGAGCATCCTCCTCATCATCCTTAGATCCAAACGGTTCCTCTGCTAATTTTTCATTTGATTCCTTGTTGGACTTGTTCTCTATTTCAATGTTGTCCATCCCATATGTCTCTAATGAACAGATATCCAATTTTGGATGTGGCAAAGTTGAAGCAGTCGAATCAACTTGGAACTGAATGCCTGCACTTGCATATGCCTGCATTTCCTCATCTTCATACTTTTCGAGCAAACGATCTCCATCTTTATTCCCCAATTTTGCGATATTCTGAGGCTTGGTTGCATATGACTGTCTTCTGCAGTTACCAAAATCAGAAGTTTCCYTTTGGCACTCGCCAAATAAATTGCATTCTGCTTCTTGATWKTGAATGTCAACCCACTCAAAGCTCCCAGTTTCTTCAATCGACTTCCTACCTATTCTCTTTGCCAAATTCTGAGGTCCTTTAATTCTAGAAAGCAGAGGTGATTGCACTCTAGCAGCCTTTCTGTGGCAAATTCCTTGAGAAGGATTTGCATTTGCAGTACTTACAGATAGAAAATGATCCACAAAGCCAAGAGCATTGACTTGAGTTGACTCCCCTGGTTCCTGAGAACTGCAATAGCTTAACCTTGCAGAAGGTTGAGATGAATCCTTCCCCATGTCAAACCCATTAACACAATTAGAAGAAACTTGCTCCCCTTCAAACAAAATGTATAGGCAAGCCAAACAAGAGTTATACTAAAGTAATGAACAGAGTGGGAAAGAAGAATAAATTCAAAAATTGGTGGGGCTAACGTACAAAAGGTCCTTAATTATTAGGTAATCTTCAATTTCATCCTTAATTATTTAAAGCCCTCCATTCTTATCCTTTAATAATGTATTAAAAACTTTCAATTAGATCTTTTGTAAAATAGTTTCTAAAACCTTTTAACCAAAAGTTGATGTATTGATATTTTATGCTTTATTGACCTATCCAGTCCACATGTGGCTTAAATGCTACTTGGCACATGAAATTTAAAAAATTCATAAATAAAATAATTCTCTTTCCACGTGATATATCCAAATATGTAAATGGAACATAAATTTTCATTAACAAACTTTCACAGATTTTTCAACGAAATAACCTAAGGGAAATTTTTGAATTCATTAGGAGAAAATTTGAGAATTTTAAAAGCTTAAGAACCAAATTGGGAATTACCCTTTCGTATATTTAACCTACCATGTTTCAAATTATTGAAGCAGTGAGTTGAGTATGGACCTGTATCGCACTGTTTCTGATCGGAATAATGGAAGTCCGCTGCCACATTCTCTTCTTGTGCATCACTTCCAACTTTCTGCACCGCTTCACTTCTAGAAAGGGCACTTGAAACCCTAATCACTCTACTTCCATCAATTCCTTCATCCTCGCTATCAAGAACAACGTCATCCTCATACTCGAATGTAGGAATGGTCAAGTTCTCCGAACTATCAAGATCATCCACCAGCTCGGTGTCAATGCCAGGGCTCTCCAAATGAACAACGCGGTTGTCGAATCCATCGTCCTCTTCAAAAGCCACTGTATTCTGTAGTAGTTGGCAATCATCCTGACTTGCACCGCCAACGTGATTTCCTGATTTCGAGACCAACAGAAAGGGAAGAAAACGAGCAAATATCATGAACATAGAGAAAGAAAATCGATCAAATGACAAAAACCTTCACTGTGAAGAATCTAGCGATGATCAATAGAATAACGCAGTTAAAAAATGGTTCAGTCGCTCTCTATGTAGTTTTCGATCAAACGCGCATGAAAACTCAACCGTGTTGAAGATCAAAAGTAGTTACCAGGTACCAACGATGAAGATTGAGAATGAAAATCGACGATCCGACTCCGAAAATCGGCGACGATTGCCATTTGGCAATGTTTGCTAATAATTTCTTAATCACGAACTAGCATCCAAATGGAATCCCCTTCTAGAGGCAATCGCGGAGAGAAATACAAAAACATTTTGAATCGATTTGGTAAGAGCATGAAGTTTGGAGAAGTGAAATGGAGGGAAATTTTTTTTGACCAGTTTTATTTATTTACTCAATTTGTCTTAATGGAGGGAAACCGTTGGGGTTTTCAAGCCAACTCAAATTATATATATATATATATATATCTTATTTTTGCTCATTTTAGTTATATGTTTTTAAAATGTTCTTAGATGTAACTTTATAAAAAGTTACCATTTTATTTTTATATACAAAACTTTATTGTCATGATAAAATCTTCTTAATACAAATTTATAACTATATTTAAATAATTTTAGTGAGTTAGTATTTATGTTAAAATTTTGATTGAAATGTAAGGTTTTAAATATTGATGTCGCTGGAAATATCGAAATCTCATGGAAATATCAATAAAATGTCGATATAGATGAATATTTCTAAAAAAGTTATAAAAATAAAAAATTCAGAAAACAATATTTAAATTAACAAATAATCGTTTCACTATTTCTAAAAAATGATTAATATTCATATTATRTCTATATTAGTATTACAAAAGACCTCCTACCAATGAAGATAATTGTCCACTCTTATATATACATGATCATTCTCTTCCCTACCCAATGTGGAACTTTGTTTGCAATCACCTTACAAACCCAACATTAAACTTATTCAAAAAATATATCATTAGTATTTCCAAGAACAATGCTTCGAAAATAGACAATAATTAACTTTCATCAACAATAATTCTGTCTCGGTTGRGGTACTTATAATTGAACACCCTTACTTGGAAACTACTTTGAAAGTTTAGTCAAGTCAATTATATTGATCACATAAATATAAATTTTTTTTATAGTTGTTGATGCGTGGATTTCGGTCCTCCGGTTCACTACCTCGCATCCACCAAACTTGTTGATCCGGGACTAGTACCTGCAAAATCAAATCGAGCTAAACCGGTGTGACTCTAGTCACACGGGCTCCGATGCTTAAGTTAGCAAGAGAATAACGTAAATGTAGTCAACTCTCT
>NW_019104553.1:132719-155140 GCF_001995035.1 Momordica charantia | reverse complement strand
TCGTTTCGGGTCATTTTCGTTCTCCATAACAATAGTCGTACGTACTTTAGTAATACTAAGTTACTAACCAACTAATTGTATCAATCATATTTATAGCTCACTTTTTGAAAATCCAAACAATCAATACGGTACGAGTATTGGTRAGAATCCTAATTTACTTCAGGTTGTACATCAAATCTATAAAAAAATTATTTCCAACGTGTCTTAATGCTGGGGATTTTGGAACAAAGGAAATTATAAAACTGAATTGATTATATTTATTCTTATTGATATGGACTCACCAAATACGTTAGTTTTGAATGTATCTCTTATATTCTARAGATAAAAAAAGAGTTTTGGTAATCAAGCTGTTACTGCATCAAGAAATAAAATAGTAACATTTAAGTAAAATTAATAACTATTGATATTTTATATTATTTATAATTATATAAAATACATGGTATAGATTTTCTAGTTTTTTTTTTTTCCATTATTGTTGATGTTATGTCTGCAGGTAAATGGTAGAGCATGTATGGTACCAGTGCGCCTACCGTGCGTAAGTTAGCTATACRGGTTTTGTCTCAAACAGCTTCATCGTCTACATCTGAGCGAAATTGGAGTACGTTTGTTTTAGTATACACAAAGTAACGTAATCATCTAGCATACGAGAAGCTCCACAAGCTTGTTTACTGCTACTSCAATATAAAATTAAAAATTTTAGATATGGAGGCTGAAGAGGAAAGAGTAGTAGAAACAGACTATCTTGACTTGGTAGATGTTAGAGCCGATCTCAACGATGATGGTAACGACCCACTTTTTCAATGAGTTCAACCAGCACATATTGATGATGAATTTGGCAATCCATACCATAAGGTTGAAGATATGGCTATGAATGTTTGTATCAATGTAAAACAGGTAATCCGTGAAGAGGTAGRTGCACGTAATGAAACTCACTCTTCTATTGAGCTTCATATGAAAGATTTTGTAGAAGCTGGGTATAATACACAAGACCTACAACTTATCTGAAAAGTACCTCATCACGAAAAACGTCAGAAACTTTCAAAGAATAATGTTGATGAGAACGACATCACTGATAATGAAAATGATGACGATGACAGATCATCTGGTAGAAGATGTGACACTAATGCTTACAACCAAGCATARGTAGGGCAATCAAGTAATCCATGAATAAGTCATTTTTCATGTGAGGTTGGATCCGACCATGTCGCCCAAGATGAGGACCATGGATATCGGGAGGGTGGTAAGGGGATTGCTGCTATTGGTAAACAATTTTATAGAAATCAAGATGTAGGACCTTACTTGAGACAATATGATGATAATTCCTTARTATCGAGTATGAGAACAATGAGTATAGGCAACAGCAGTATAGAAGAACAAAGTTATGGTTAATAAAGTTTTTTATTACGCTGGGTATGGTCAAACTGAATACTCACCCTATGGCTATTGTCGAAATGTCGATATTTTCGCAACATTTCAACAATATTTTATTAGACCATCGATAAGGGGGGAAAATGATTTTCCCCCACGTGTCGATATCGAGTCCCTCAACATGTCAACATGTCAATGTGTCAAGCGACATTTAGTACATTGCCTATGACTATCACCCTCAACCTCGTGATTGTGTCATTCATCTAAATTATCTACCAATAGGATGCATATGTGCTTTGTATGAGTYATATTCTATTGAACAACAATCTTCAACACTTTCAATCTTCAGTCTAGGATGACCTCTTTTTGGTATTAATTAAGTTACATGTTCTACTTCATGTATCGCTACTATTTGTATATAATAATATTTTATTTTTTAAAAATTTCTATGATTATTTCAACTTTTATATATATCAATATTTCACATATACTGTTTCATTGTGTAACTAAATTCTAGATTGGATTAGAAATTATCAATAAAACATAATCAATTGACAATTGACTTTAATTTAATAATTCAAATAATTTTCACGTGTGTATATAGGATTTTGGTAATTGACTTTAATTTAATAATTCAAATAATTTCCACTTGTGTATTGGAACTAGGATTTTGTTCCAATGTTTTCAGTAACCAATATTACTTATGGAATTTTAGGCAAATAATTTAGATAGGATGGTTAAAAGTGAACAATTATAGGCAAATTAAGCTACAATTAAAGATTACTTTACTTATTCAAATAATTTCCATCAATCTTTATTAAAGAAAAAAATATTGTTTGGATATTTCTATCAACGTCAATTTCATAAGTAAAATGGTCATATTCTTACATTTAATGGTTAAAAGTGATCAATTATAGACTAATTAAACTAGAATTCAAGTTTTATTTACTAATTCAAAAAAATTTCATGATTTTTCCCGAAATATACTTCAACATCGATATATCTATCAACATGTCCGTAAAATCAARACCTCAACATTTCGAACCTTATCATCCATTAATGTTTTCGTGATACCAATTTTAATCTCTCTCTCTCAATTTCATATGGTATTACATTATAAATCTTATGCTAAATACACAAGATGGTTCATAATCCTCGAAGAAATTATCAATTTGGTCTTTCATCTTTTAAAATTTTTAATTTTATCCTTAATATATTAAAAAATCTCAATAATTAATGTTACGTTAACAAATTTGTAGATGTGGACATGTTACTCAGATRCTATAAGTACACCACACATAAAATCCAACCCGCCCATTAGAAAAGTGAGACCTACCAATCAATAAAACTCATTTCTTCCAAGTTGGGTATCCAATTGAATAATACATTTATTTTTGTTAATAAATTTCAACCTTTTTTTTTTAACACAGGGACATGATTAATTAATTTCAGTACATTAAAAGTGAGATTGAAAATTTTGAAACATTAACAACTTTCTACTTACTTTTAAGTTTTAACCTTTTGTTTTTTCAATGAAACATTGTAATGTTTTCAAAGTGTATAATCGATCTTGTGAACTTTAATTTGGATTAGATTTTTTATGCATATAAAATTCTCTATTACTAGTTTATAGTCAGTTTGTGACAAGCATGGATTTTCTTTAAAAAGAGGGGAAAAATTACTTTTATTTTCATCTTCAACATTATATATCTTAAAATACATTCCATACTTGATCTCATATAAGATAAATATAACAAAATTTAACGTTGCCAATAACAAAACTATCAAAATAACTTGCTATCACTTGGTGTTATTTTTAGTTTAATTTTATGTCGTAAGCCAAATTTTACCTCAAATTTTTAATTTCATCGGATTATACTTTAAACTTAGATACCTGTTACACGATCTTCGGGCCAAAATTGTCCTACTGAATCTCCCAAGAATCAGTGGAATTTGATATGAACTGAACCTTGGCTCTGCCTATGGAGAATGCCTTTCATAGAGCAACTCAGACAACAAGTATATATCATATATATCAATGAAATGGCTAAAGCCAATTGCATTCCTTCGTACCGGGATGGCTTCGTAGGTTTCGGGAAAGCGTCGTCTTCTTCTACAAGCATTGCCCTTGGGGGGCCTTGATGACAGTAGTGCCTGCAAAACTAGAGGGACACATCATGTAAGCAAAAAAACTCAGTTCCCATCTACAATGAACAGAAAAATAGCAAATGAGGGAAATCATTACAGAATGGCTGGAATCAGAAGGCAATATTCCGATTTTGCCTGTCGAAGACCGTCCCTGTTAAGGCCACTGGGTGAATATGCTGATACTTCCTGCATATTGCATCGTTAAGCTCCTATCGTCTTCCAAACTTGCATCAGTAGCATCTAGATTTGGCATGCTAGGTCTAGTAGCAATATTTTCTGTGTCTTTATTTGTATTATTTCAGAACAGAAGGCTTTTTATTTTTCATAAGAAACAAACTTTTTATGCAAGAAGAATGGAACCTCTGCCTAGAAGGGTTGGAAAAAAGAACTCCTCCAGTATAAGTTAATCAAGAAGCTGCTTTAATTACAAAAGTCCTATTATTGGCACTCCAATTTGAGGCCAAATACAGCACATTTTGCCAAAAAGACCTACGAGTAATACTACTATTGAGGRACCAAATAGAAGCCCTAATGGCAATTTTCCATAAAATTCTAGCTTTGTCTTTAAGCGACCCGAAACTACTTGTGGTGGTAGTCAATCTGCTATGTCTTTTTGAAGACAAAAGTTTAGGTCAAATAACTTTTAAATAGAAAAGAAGCCAATTCAAAAATCTACCAAACCCATTAATATTTGCTTAGATTTTTATTTAATTCATATCAACATAATATGCAATAAAAGAAGAAACTTACTGTTGTTGCGCGAAAATAAAATCAAGTACCTGAGAGAGATATAGATGCCATTCCGRGGTGAACGCATAACCTACAAAAGAGGGAAAGCGGGCTCYGACGCTCAAGTCAGGATAATCAGAAGTGCTCTCAAGACGAGTTCTTAGTCACATGCACGTACCGTACCTAATAGGAAGATTACTTTCCTATTTATACTGTTGACTAGTAGGGTCCACTCATTATCACCCCTGGATTCTACCGTGGTGGAGTGACAGTTGAGAAAGGTTTACTTCAAAATATCTCTTGATAACTTTGGTCATTATCAAAGTCAGGCTGAGGTCCGAGGTAAATTTTCCCCGTCCTCGTCCTCGTCCTCGTCCTAATGGTGCACGATCTGCATGTTTGGAACATCCAAACTTGGTTGGAGTAAATTGTGTTCACATTGWGAACAAGAGCAATACATGTATTGTTTGTCCACAAATATAGATCTAACAACATGGAAAATAGAAGAGCTACTTAAAGAGAGAGAAGTCAAAGAGACAAATCAGTAAGTTACTTTGAAAATTGAAGTGGTTGAAACAGCTAAGACAACTCTATTTTTTGAGCAATTAAGTTCACTGCTGCATTGGCAGAAGWGAATGCACCATGAAAGCTTTCTTTATAGGAAATAGATTCCAATTCTCTGGCCATTTTCAACAAAATATCGCCTAGGTCTGTCCTCTTCTCTAACAAAGAATTGTAGTACGAATTTGCAGCAACTCTGCTTATCTCTACATTAGTTTCCTCTGGACAGTACTCATCATCTAACCATTTGTGCAGGGTAACCCTAAGCCATTCTGATTCCTGAAAAATACCTCAACTGATAAGTCGTAGAARRAAAGACTGAGGAGCACGCTTAACTGGAACTAACCTCATTACGAGAGCAAATTAAAAAAGAAAAAGAGAGAGCAAATAGAAACCAAATGTTAGCTACCACACCATCATATGTTAACTAACACTTAAATCTCATATGTTAAAAAAGAGAGATCGGTAGTATTCATCATCTAGTCAACATATATTAGCTACCGCATTATGATCATCMTTCCATTAGGTCAACTAACTGTCARCKTAACCAAGGAACTTATTAGAAACCAAATTCAACACTTGGGGATCAATTAAAAGCTATATAACAATATTCAAGCTTCAAGGATCAAACATGTCACTCAAAATTCAATGACTGCATTGAAACTAAATTTAAATCTCAGAGACAAAAAAAAAGATGGTATTTTAAACTTAGGACCAAATATAAATCATGTTCAAACCTCTAAGACCAAAAGTGTATTTTACCCTAAAGTTTAATACACTAAAAAAAAGGGTTATCAAAGAGCTGGTAAAATGAGTTTTTATTTTATTATTTTTAAATGAATTAAAATGACAAAATCCATACCCATCATGCTCTAGTGACAGTACAAATTTGTGTGAAGAAGAAAATTGTGTGGTGGACCTGGAGGATTAATTTCATAACCTTATAAAATGTAAACATCAAAGTTGAGCAGTTTAAAAAACCGACTCTCAGATCTTCATTAAATGACTATCTCCCTGGATTGGAGAACAAAGTTCATCGCAGAACGTCAAATTTCTGCTTAAATTTCATAAAGATAACAATGTCATCGCATCGCATTCATCAATCTTAAGCATCAGGAATGCGCCATGGTTACGAACAAATCCAATTAATATGCTCAATTCATCAAAAAGAAATTCAATGATGAACTTAATCGAACAAACACGAAAATGCCGAACGAAATACAGAAGAACGAGCAACAAAAAATATTCAATTCATCGGAAAGAAGTTCAATTATGAACTTAATCGAACAAATACAGAAGTAACGAGCAACGAAAAATTTTCAATTCATCGGAAAGAAGTTCAATTATGAACCTAATCGAACAATTACAGAAATGCCGAACGAAAAACAGAAGTAACGAGCAAAGAAAAATGTTCGATTCATTGAAAGAAGTTCAATTCAGAACTTAATCGAACAATTACAGAAATGCCGAACGAAAAACAGAAGTAACGAGCAAAGAAAAATGTTCGATTCATTGAAAGAAGTTCAATTCAGAACTTAATCGAACAATTACAGAAATGCCGAACGAAAAACAGAAGTAACGAGCAAAGAAAAATGTTCGATTCATTGAAATAAGTTCAATTATGAACCTAATCGAACAAATACAGAAATGCCGAACGAAAAACAGAAGTAACGAGCAACAAAAGATGTTCAATTCATTGAAAGAAGTTCAATTATGAACCTAATCGAACAAATACAGAAATGCCGACCGAAAAACAGAAGTAAAGAGCAATAAAAAATGTTCAATTCATCTGAAAGAAGTTCAATTATGAGCCTAATCGAACAATTACATAAATGCCGAACGAAAAACAGAAGTAACGAGCAACAAAAAACGGAGGAGCGGAGAGCAATACCTCCAATGCCTTGGTAGGGACCGACCAATCATCAGGAACTCTGAGGCTTTCAACCTGAACTTCAGGATCATCATCTTCCTCACCATACGGCGGRCCGTATCGAGTATAAGACCTTGGAGTAGTTTGCGCATGTCGAATGCCATTCCAATGGAGAATCTGCGGACAAGATGCTCGGAAGTTGATGGCGCGCTTTCCAGTAGTAAAAGGAACGTAGAAGTCGGAGCAAAATCCAGAAGAATTTGAGACTGAAACGTGTCTGCTTGCTGGAATCAAAATCAGAGACTCCATTTTTCTTTTCTTTGGTTCACTTTCTCTTCGATTTCCTAGACTGAAACGTGTCTGCTTGCTGGAATCAAAATCAGAGACTCCATTTTTCTTTTCTTTGGTTCACTTTCTCTTCGATTTCCTCAGCTCCCAAACACTTGATGGCGGACGGGATGAAGATGTATGGATAGGATTTGTCGGATAATCGATTATAGCGACCGACCTCTGAAATTCAAGTCTTTAAGATTTATCCGTTTGCATCTAGTTTTACTACAACACATATTATTTTGTTAACTTTTTTTTCACATGACAAATATTATTTTTTTAGTACTGGGTCTGTACTAAAAAAAACAATATTTAATATTCAACGATAATTAATATCTACTCGTATTTCGTACATGTATATATTACATTTAATTAGTTAAGACGTATATATCAACTTTGAAATCTAAGTACGAACGTAAATATAATAATAATAATAATACTTTTGATTTTATTTATCAATCTACTTATAAATTTTCATTATACCTAATATGATTTTACCCCACTTGAGTTGGGAGGTATACAACTCTTAAGTCTTCAGGAGAAGTGTTTAGAAAATTCGATAACTCGAAATACCAATAAACCTAACCCAATTTAATGGTTTGGGTTTGGGTGGGTTCAAATAAATTAAAACTCTATGGATTTGATTGGTCCAATGATTCACTTAAAATAAATGTTGGTTGAATCAAATCAGTCCGAACATATTATTAATTTTAAAACTAAATGGTGTATAGATATATTTATTTTAATTTTATTCTATTTCTCAACTCTTTACGGATTACATATCGTTCAATATCATTTTTAACCATATAAATAAATATTGATTCAGGATCTTGATTTAGTGGCGAAAAATATATAAATAATTGTTTAAGATATTAACACTTACATTTTTTTATTACATTTTTTTATTATACATTATTTTGAATGAAGTGGTTGGAATAACCTCAATCAATCAAACTTCAATATTTAATGATTTGATGCATTATTCAAAGATTTTTTTTTTAATAAATTTATAGACCGAATAATYGAGTTGGATCCATGATACCTTAACCCGACCCAATCCATAAATACCTCTATCTTCAATTATCGATCCAARGAGCAAAAATAATAGATTGATAAAAATAAAATAAAAGAGACAAAAGAAAAATCACGAAATAGTTCTTTGAAATTCCGAGCAGATGATGACGTTAAAAATACAATTCAAATTTCATATACTTACTTACAATTTATAGAGCCCATGGTAGAATTTATAATTTAAACTTATTTTTGTATAGATCCAAATATCATTTTTGATCTCTGAACTTTTAAAAGGTATATTTTAATTTTTAAACTATTTAAATATAATATATTCGGACCAATTCGAACATAATTCAATTAATTAAGGTACCTATYTTCGACTAAAATGTTGTGAGTTCGAATTTTCACTCTTACATTCACTTCACTTCGTGTCATTATTCAGTCATCTAATATCTACCTACTCAATACTCGCGTTTTTTTTAAATCTGTGAACGTTCGAATCAATTTCAATTAATCTAATGTGACCACTTTTATACATTTCGTGTCAGCATGTCAATACACACATTTGAAAGTTACATTATCTACATGTTAAATATCTTATAATAAATCAATTAAACMATAATTAAAATATTRTTTTTTTACCTGTTTAACAGATTAAAATTCGTATTTTGAAACTTCGAACCAAGATAGAATAATAATAAAATATTGTTTTAAAGGTTAAAGGTAGAACTTAAGTTAAACTACCCAATGTAGTCCACGTACGTTTRGCTTTGGGTTGCTTTTTTTTCRTATACTTTGAAAAGGTATATTTTGGTCCATTTATTTTAAAATTTGGTTCGTTTTGATTTATGTACATTTAAAATTTGTCAATTTTAATATTTGTTTGTAAAATTTTAACACAAATATTAAATCTAATTAGAACTTTTAATATAAAGTTTTGACTATATTTTAAAAAATATATTGAATGTAGTTAGTGTTGAAATTGTGATCCGAAAAAATGAGACAAAAGAATAAAATAAATGGATCAAAATGATGGTTTCTTAAAATTACATGAATCAATACCAATATTTTGAAAGTATGACAACTAAAATAGATAATAGCTAAAAGTACATATATCAAAATGGGTATTTTGAAAATACAAATACCAAAAACTAAAAAAGATAAAAATACTGGACTAAAATTAGTATTTTAACATAAAATTTAAACATTTTTACTTGCATTTATGTTAATACTTAATAACTCGTTTAACTAATGAATCAACCGGCCAATTGTAACATAGCTCAAGTAGGAAAAGATAGACTTAATTTTGTATATAAAAAAAAACACAGGGTGAATTCAAATTTTGTAGTTAAAAAAATACTAAATGGGCCAAACTCCGGCCCAGTTTTAATGGGCCGCAGTCCAGCGAGCCAAATCGCTGGTCAAAAGCAGTCATGGAGGCGCCAAAATTCGGCCGGGCTTTACCTAATCCTACATTTTCGTTAAAAGGATAAGAAATTTCTCCGGCACTGACTCACCGTCTCCGACGACATTTGTATGTAAAATCACCTCTTACTTCCTCATTTCAGAAAGCTCCGATCAATGGCTGCAGTAGTGGCCAACAACTGCTTCTCCGTCTTCAATTCCACCGTTAAATTCCGCTCATTTCCTTCCCGGAGCCGCTCGGCCACGTTGCAGCGATCAACTGCTTCGCTCACTCCTAAAGCCATCGGTGACCGGAGAACTGTTTCCGGCTCCAAACGACGCTCTTATTCGGCCAATTATTCATCCGGCAACTCCGACGTTGAGGTATTTTGCAGGCCTAATGCTTCTTCTTGCGTCTGCTTCAGTGTCATCTTTGTTCCGRGTTTTACTTTTTTACATGTCTACGGTAATATAGTTGAGAACAAACTAGGCATTGTGCGTCAAGAGACTCAAAGTTGAGCTTGTGGAGTGACATGTTCTTGCAGCGTGTTGTCACGTAGTATTTGTTTTCAATTATACGTTGAGATATTGCAGGCCTGATGCTTTTGGTTGTATCCGGTTCAGTGGCGTCTTGATTGAGAACTGTGAGTTCGTTGGACCAGGAGCTAGTTGTTACTGTTTATCGCGTCGTTCACGATCTTTGTTTTATGAATTTTGGCTTCCGTTACCGGTCTAGAGTAGCTCTATGTTGGCTTAAAGTGTTTATCCTACCTTCTGGCCAACTATCAATACCGACCATCGGAGTTCAATTGCCTTTCAATTCAAAATAAATAAACAAATTCTTCTGAATTTTCTATACTCGAATAAAGTTTTTCACTACYGTATAAAAATAAACATCAGATTTAATATCATGTAAGTGTCAATCCCTTTTAAACATATGTACGTTTTTGTCATACTGATTGATCTTGGAGTTAATACACAATTGTGTTTTTCCTTTTATTTTAGGTTAGAAAATTTTGTATTACGAGAACTGTAGAAAGGGTGAYGAGGAGTCGGGCATAGGGGGAAGGCTAGAGGAGTACTTACAAAAGGGATTTGCCAGTGAGAATAAAGAAATGAAACAATACAAGATCCAAAAGTAATACCACCTATCATGATATGAGCTCGAGGAAATGTTTGAGAGGCAATGTGATGCTTCCTTGACTAAATTAACATTCAATTTTGAGTGGAAAGAAGTGAACAGACTAATTAGTTTAAAATCGTGTAGTATGAAGACTCAATGCTTCAAATTCAAAAGGGGAGCTAATTGTTTAATGTTAACTGACTGGGAAGATCCATTGCATAGAAAAATCTCATTGGCTATTTTTGTTATATTCCTTTGCTAACACATTCTGGTAAATCCGGGTCACTAAATGAAGAGGGAATCTACTGTACGTGAACCATTTCTTCAACAATCAAAAGATGGCGTGCCACTGCTATACCAGAGAGAAAACAATGCTCGAAGAAATCCAGGACGACTGCAGACAGCAGCATTTAAATCATTTGGCATGCAGAGGAAAGACGAGAAGGAGTTGGTTGATGCAATTGAGCCGCAGGTATGTTCCGTGGCTGTGGCACTTGGTAATTGACTTGCATTGTGATGCTAATAGAAATAGGTCAATCACTCTCCATCAAATTATTCAAATAAGATACAATTTTCTGTTGCTATTTTTCATTAGTGATTGTGAAATTGGCCTTTTCCATTATTATTTTAGCACTTTTGCAAGTGATGGTGCCAACTTCTATTCTTAAACTAAAGCTGGTGTTACTCCGATTTATTTACTTTTTAACATCTCAAATCTGATTGTAAGTTTAACCGATTGGTATAATAGCTGTAGGGTAGCAACAGGATGGTGAAACCTGTGTGAATGCATGAGTATCAATTCTTCTGTAATACTTCTTGTATATTATGGTTTTTCACGTGTACCCTGCCATTTTTTTGGGAGTTATTTTTCCTCTCTTTGTCTGTTCTGATCTAGTGGATCAGTGGATGACTGCTTGAAAATGTCAGGTTGAACCAGGGAATCTCCAAGATGCAGCTTTCCTCAATGCTGTTGTGAAGGTAATTTAAATTAAAAGCTTAAGCTTACTATTCAGATCAACTGACTTAAGCAGTAACAGGGACTGGACCTTACATCCATTTACCATTACCTTCAAGCTTCTGCATTCATTTGGATGTGAAGTTTGATTGACTTCAATTAATAGATCACTATTGGAATTAGGATTCGTTATTTCTTTTAAGGATTCAATTATTTTTTACATATTTAACATTATCTAACATGAATGTGACCAAAATAACTCAACTTCTTCATTACAAGTCGAATTCGGATTATCACTTTGTATGCTGATACAGTGAATAATATTCGAGATCAAGTGATAGAAGTCATTTACAAATTACAAGTTTCAAGGCAATAAGACCTTTGTCCCTTGTTGTACTTCAACGAAATGGTATTGGCTAGAGATGATTGTCTTTTATATTACTTTTCTTGATTTGGAAAAAAGGTGAAGTTAATGCGTGAGCTACTTGCAGACTGTATAAGCTAGTTTGCATATTTGCTGAAATGAATTATGCCTTGTTGCATCTCTTCACTTATCAAGGCTATTTCTTCTCACTTGTTGGAGCCTGTTTGACAAGAAACTGTCTTAGATTACACCTTATTGGTCTCACTTTTGCAGACTCACTGAGTATATATACACCATGTGTTCATCCATGAGATGTTTCTTATTGCTTCTCTGATTTGTTGTGTAGGTTTATTGTACCCATACTGCTCCAGATTATTCCCTCCCATGGCAGAAACAAAGGCAGTATACAAGTACTGGGAGGTGAGTACTAAGATAATTACAGAAAAGAAAGGCTTAGCTTTTATCTTCTTTCTAGACTTGGAATATGTTGAATTTCAGTTTCACTTTCAGTCTTGGGGTTGATCCTTTATTTGTTTAGTTAATGTTACCAACTAATTTAAGGGTGCGTTAAGTTAGCGATCTAAAAGCAGAAATTTAAAAGCAAGGCAAAGGATTCAATGAAAAATATTCCGTTTTCATTGTGTTTGGTAGCAAATTTAAAATGAATCTCAATTTAAAAATTTGTTCAAAGTGTATTTAGTGATACATTGGTAAACAATCTAGTAGTTACCAACTAAATATTTAGTTGAATCTAAATTATTATTAATTAATTAACATATATGTTATCAATTTTGTTTAATTATTATTCAAAATTATATAATTGTAGTATATCATGTGTTCCATGTTTTAGTTTTTACATAAATAGAATGAGCATGAAATAGTATATTTATCAAAGTTTTTTTTATTATTATTTTTGATATAATTCTACATTTTAAAAGTTGGAATTTGAAAACGCTTAAAACTTAAAATTGTTTTTCAAAATTTCTACTCTTTGGATCACAAAATACAAAAGCAATTAAAAAAAACACCAAATAAATATTCATGGAATCTATTTGATTAACATAAGAAATAGAATCTAGATTGCATACCAAATAGGCCCGGAGTTTTTAGTTGACTTTGTTATTTTTCCTCTTATCTGTTGTGCAGTGCTTTTATGATTGGTGATGGTAAACTTTTGACAAATGCACACTGTGTAGAACATGATACACAGGTAATGTACTGAGGCATTTGAGCCTCCTTTACGTGATAACACCTATTTCCTGTACACGCTGTTGACTCCTTGTTTCCTTTTTCCCATTTAAGACTTTTATCTCTTTTTTAATTGAGGGAGGAGACGTGTTATCTTCCTTCTCTTTTTTTTTTATGTGCTTTTCTTTAATATGAAAATTTCCAATTAAAAACTACAGTAGGTAGCAACGTGTAAGTGATGTCATTATCATTACTTTCTTATTTCCAATACGCAGGTCCTATCATCCTTTTTAACCTGGTCTTCTCAAGATATTACATTTCTTTTGCTAAAGAATTATGTTAGCTACAATATATTGATGTCAGCTCATTCTTATTTACGATTGCATGTTTTGTTTGTTTTGGTCCCTATGTCCGGTTGCAGGTCAAAGTAAAGAAAAGGGGAGATGATACCAAGTATGTCGCTAAGGTATTGCTGGTGGAGAAGCTTGTTTTCCTTTCTTAAGTTTGTCTCGATGGATATCCTGTTGGTCATCTTGTTCCGTAAGAATCTCTTTCTTTTATTTATCGTAAATTGTGAAGGCAGTTTAGGTTACTAAAGGAAGAGATAAAAGAAAAAACGAAGCATAAGAAAGGGAAAAGAAAATTAGAGGGACTACAGAACAAGTGAGAGAGAGTTCAGTGTGAATGGGGACTCTACTGGAGCATTGGAGATGTTCCATAAATCCGATTGCAGTGAACTTAGGCATGAAAACATGTACCACCCATGATAAAGTTTGTTCATTTATTTGTCGATGTTATTTTTTGTTTTTTTGTCCTTGCATTAAAATTTTTTAAATTATAAAAGCAGGCTTATCTTTTTAAAATTGCCCGAATTTCCAGTTTGTGCCAAAGCAAAGAGTCTACGGAGTATAAAAGAAGAATCCTTTTCACTAATTTCTAAGCAAGTTGAATGGCCAAGCATATGCAATCTGAAGTTGTTAGTTGTCCTCTAGAAGACGTCATGTCCTGAAAAATTCAACATGGTTCCTTTTATAATCACTTCGTTTGCGCCTGCTATTGCATAATGGGACTATTACTGTAAAACTTCCTGCCCCTTCTTAAAGTTTTTTACYAAGTTCTTTGTTTACTTAATTATTTTTTGGTAGGAAGGTTCTGACTTTATTTTGATGATTTCCTTCCGTGATGTTTCTGTGAAAGTTCTGACTATATCAATGAGAAGTTTCTGTTTCCATAAGTAATTTTCTCCTGTAGCTTCTTTGCATATTCCTCATATAAATGTCACAACTTTTCATTTTGCCTGTTTGCATATTAGTGGCAGTAACAACACTTTCTTTTGTCTGATAAACTATATATTTTCAAGTGAATGAAAAATATTTTCATAATTTGATGCTCGTGTCAATTGAAATTCTTAGGGCTTACCAATTGCTTGAGTTAGATGTTGTGGTTGAAGCTGTGTAATTCTTGATTTTTACAAGATCTTTGTGCTTACCATATTCTCAGTGATATTATACACAGGTTTTAGCTAGAGGAGTTGATTGTGATATAGCTTTACTTTCAGTTGAAAATGAGGAGTTTTGGAAAGGAGCAGAACCACTAAAGTTTGGAAATTTGCCTTGCCTTCAGGTTTGTACATGGCTATTTGATTAAGTGATTAATTCCAGTTTRTGGCATCTAATACTGCTTCTGGCAAGCATTAACCTCTAAGTTTTAAGTTTTTTCCCTCTTTACAATGCTTTGTTTTGATAACTATACCTATCTCCTATCCAAATATGAAGATTTAGTAAGAAATCGTCTACATTACTTTATTTTATGTACATGTTCTTGTAGGCTTATATCTTCCACTCAATTCTTGCTGTATCTCTGGGCAGGATGCTGTGACTGTTGTGGGGTACCCCCTTGGAGGAGATACTATATCAGTGACTAGGGGAGTTGTGTCACGTATAGAGGTACCCCTCGTCTGATTCTGACTACTTTGAACTGCTTATTTGTCCCATAGATCAATTTCATGGTCAAACGTCTGGCTGTGTTATAAAATATTCTATGGATCTAAGGATTACATTTCATCAGGTTACATGCTATGCTCATGGATCATCAGATTTGTTGGGCATTCAAATTGATGCTGCTATAAATCCTGGTCAGTAGATTATTGTTTTAACTCCAAAAGTTTATCCTGCTTATYACTGTGGTTATTTCTTGGTGATCTTGCGTCCAGCTTGTCCTTTATGATGTATTTGTTTCTGTGCATTCTTGAAACGGTGATACTTTATCTATGTGATAGTTACTGCCTCTTCTTGCTAGATTTTAGGTAATAGTGGTGGTCCTGCATTTAATGACCAAGGAGAATGCATTGGAGTGGCATTTCAGGTAGATTTTCTATGTTATTTTTATTTATTAGCTCTATGAACAGACATTGTTGTCTTAAATGTTAAAATCTATCCTTCACCATCGAAATTTTATTGGATTGGTTTTATGGTACATGGCTGATTCTCTTTGAAGTTCACTTTATTTATAACCTATCATCTTTTTATTTTGAAATCTTGCATAAGCGAACATTAGGTACCAATATTTTCTTTATCTATTGTTCCTTTACAAGAAAATTCCTTTAGGTTTACAGATCTGAAGAGGTTGAGAACATTGGATATGTTATTCCGACTACAGTTGTATCTCATTTTCTGAATGACTATGAGAGGAATGGGAAATATACTGGTGAGACTTCTTAACTCTCTTATACATATTATCATGTTTCTCGTCACTCTCCGTTACTTTAAGATTAAGGTAGACCAGGTACCCAGTAATTTAGACTTTGTTGTATTGTACAATGCTGCAGTCTGCATGAACCTAAATATTTATAAATTTCCAGGTTTTCCTTCCCTTGGGGTTTTATTGCAGAAGTTGGAAAATCCAGCATTACGTGCTTGTTTGAAGGTGAAGTCAAATGAGGTCTGTCTTTCCTGAAAATGCATTTCTTTTATAGGCTAATGGAATTTATGTTTTTTTAATATATTAGATAAGCTTTCTTGTGATCATGTATTTTCAAAAAAAGAGTGGCTGCCTACAATCAGCAAATATGAAATTTAGGTTTGCTTAAGTTGTCTCTTGTTTTTAACGTTGGTGCTTGATATCCTTAAAATCCCCAAGTTAATTATGATTCCTAATGCTTCTCTGACCTGACATCTGCGTCTTTTAGGGTGTACTGGTGCGAAGGGTAGAACCCACATCAGATGCTAATAATGTCCTAAAAGAGGTATGCATAATATTATCTGGATGTTTTTTTTTGTAGTTTTTTGTGAGAAAGAACATGTGAAATCCAATTGAATGGTGGACGSTGGACCCTTGCATCCATTAGTTTGACATTGACTTTTCTAGTTGAGTCTATAATCTATATTGAGTTGCATAGCTCAGGCTTCAGGTTTGCTAATCGCATAGATTTTAATAGCAAAACTATACTTATTCCCGAAAACAAATTCTTAAACTACCTACTAATCTTTTAAGGAGTTCCAAATCACAAACCAAACATGACTCTTGAAATCTATTTCTGTATACAAACCAAATGCAAGTTACACAAACTTAGGTTTCTTAACGTTAACCAACTTACTAACTCAGATTTAAAGTTTTGTAGTTCAGGAAATTGATGGTGCTTATTTTCTTTCCAGGGAGATGTAATTGTTAGCTTCGATGAAATTAAAGTTGGATGTGAAGGAACAGTACCTTTCCGAACAAATGAGCGCATAGCATTTCGATATCTCATTAGTCAAAAGTAAAGCACCTTAAATCCTTTTTTGTGTTTCATTCACTTTAATTTATGCTTTGCTGTAGAGTACACGACTTCGTTATAATTTATAACTTAATTTTAGTTATTACTTAATTACATTGTTTACAGGTTCGCTGGTGATGTTGCAGAGCTTGGTATTATCAGATCAGGAGAGCTTATTAAAGCTAAAGTGATTCTCAACCCTCGCGTTCACTTGGTACGTTCAGGGTCGATGACCACAAATCTTGTTTGATTTAGTTTTATATTCACTGTTCTAATTCTGTTTCTAATGCACTTCATTGAAGGTTCCCTGTCACGTTGATGGTTGTCAGCCTTCTTATCTAATAATTGCTGGCTTGGTGTTTACTCCACTCTCTGAACCTCTAATAGAGTATGCTGGACTTTAGTACTTATTCTTGAATAAAGTTTTTTCTCATAGAAGATTTACAGTTTTCAAGCATATACTAATTCAAGATATTTTTACTGTTCTTGTTTTCCTTTGACAGCGAGGAATGTGAAGATTCTATAGGGGTATGTTACTTGGATGAGAGTTTTAAATTATAAACATAGATTTCAGAACTATTACAAATTTAAAATTACTTTTTCCATGGTTTGAAGTTTTACTTTTCCTTCTCTCCTCTGGTTAGTTGAAGCTACTGGCGAAGGCACGCTATTCCTTGGCAAATTTCAAAGGGGAACAGATTGTGATCCTGTCGCAGGTAAGTTGCAACTTTGATTTTAACCACGAACATCAAAATTCTCGAGAAAACGCACATATAATATATGGTTAAGGTACCTATTTTCGACCAAAGGTAGTGAGTTCGAATTTCCACCTCCCCATGTTGTATTGAAAAAAATAATGAGTAAAAATTAAATTACACCACATTGGCTTTTTAATTTCAGGTAATAACTATAGTTTTGAGAAATTTTTAGTTTTTTGTTTTTAAAAATTATGCTAGTTTTTATCCCAAATTATTTGATAGGTTTTTCATCTCTAACACATGGATTTCTAGTCCAATTTCAAAAACAAAAACAAATTTTTAAAACCTACTTTTGAGCCTCAGATTCCTATTTTACTTTTTATTTTTTGTTTTTAAAAATAAATTTTGAAAATGCAAGTTGTTTCTGTTTTTATATTTGATTAAAAATTCGAATATGTTTTTTAAGAAAGATAACAACATACATGCGGATGAAATTGTGATAAGTTTTTAAAAACAGAAAATCAAAAACAAAATTATTATCGAGGCATTGTTTCTAAAATTTGATTTAAATTTTAGAAACATTTTATACAAAGTAGATAACAAAYCAAAGAATCACAGGAGTAGGGGTGGAAGCAGTGTTTATAAGCTTAATTTGAAAAAATATGTTATGAAATAAGGCCTAAATTATTTCCTATTTTCATAAAATCTTAATTGAGGTCTTTACACATTCAGGTCTTGGCGAATGAAGTGAATATCGGATACGAGGATATGGGGAATCAGCAGGTAGTTAACTTAATACATTAAATTYCAATTTGATAACGATTTTATTTTGCTTACTAATAATTTCTTTGTTTCGTTCTTTTAGTTTCTTTCTTCTATTTTTTTTTTAAACACAATTGAAAATGTTAGCCAATTTTTTTTTTTATTTAGAAACAAAATTGTTACTAAGGAGGTAGAGATTCAACCGTGGTAGGACGATCATAGATATCTGACGTATATGACCTTACTGCAGGTTTTAAAATTGAATGGAATTCGAATCAGAAACATTCATCACCTAGCACACCTCGTCGACAGTAAGTTATAGCAATCTCAACTCATTTTTGGCACAACTCTGCCCTTTTCCAATGATGGTCTGTGACATTTTTTCAGCCTGCAAGGACAAATACTTGGTTTTCGAATTCGAAGAGAACTACATTGCTGTTCTCGAGAGGGAGACTGCTATGTCAGCTTCGTCRTGTATACTCAAAGATTACGGTATTCCATCCGAAAGGTCCTCGGATCTTTTGGAGCCATTSGTAGATTTGTTAGGAGATGACAAAGGAACAGAAGATCGGACATATGGTGATAGCCCAGTTTCCAATCTGGAAATAGGCTTTGATGGACTCCTTTGGGCATAGTCACAGAAAATATTGCTACTTGATCAAAATTTTTACCCTGCAGATGTGATTTCAACGTTACAGGCCACTGGGATCGGCTTGGAGTTGGCTCGACCGTGATCATCCCGTTTGTTATCATAGGTTATGTTATTGTATTCTCTCCCTGTACTTTGAGTTGCAATTTATTTTTTTTGTTACTGAATAAGGGGAGCAAAAGTTTTGCAGAATATGCTTGGAATCAGCCATTGAAGGCTCTATAGAATTGATGTAACAATATTAACATTATTAGTTGGGTAAAATACATCATTCTTTTTTTTTTTTTTACCCCTCAGCATTTACACACACTTGTCTCCACACTGATTCAAGCTGACATTCCTTTAGCAATATTTTCTTTTTGGGGTATGTTTGATATTCTAACCCGATTTGATTCCTTAATTTTAGATTCATCGAATCAAACTTYTCATTGGTAAGTTTCTTTTGGTAAATAATATTTAAATTGCATTTTAATTTTGTAGCCCCTAAAGTAAAAACATGTTTTCAGCATTTTCAAATTCTAAATCTACTCCCAATTTTACATTCAAAACCAATGAAAATATAGAATACAGTTCTATTTTAAGTGTATTCTAATTAACACTTCCATTCTAATTAATTTTCTTCGAACAATGGCTTCACATGAATCTATTTTACTGAGGTTGCAAGAAGCGTAAATAAGGTCTCTTATTGCTAATAAGCATAGTTCAGTGATAATTGATATATACTCCTTCTATCGTTGGAGGTTCGATCTTTATATCCCTAAATTGTTGTTCTAAAAAAAATACAAAACAAAGTTTCATATTGGTTAGATAAAGTTGGAAGAGTTATGTCCGAAGTGGACAATATCATTATGGAAGTATGAGGTATATATTTGCGGGAATGAGTATTTTACAAATAAGATCCTAATACTATCATATAGCATCAAATAACTTTTAACCCGGCCAAACCCGACTCGGGAACGTTTTTGAGTCTAAATTAATAAAATAAAGGTAAAAATACAACATTATGGACCTTGGAGTTGGGCCGATATATCCTTGGCAACTTCTTGGGCTTCGATCTTGGACCCATGGAGCCCTCTTCTGAATAAACCCACGCAATAAATAAAGCCCATGACTCACTTTGGATAGTCCATCATCATTTAGGAGATAACCATCATCCTGTGTCATAATTTTCTTTTTAAATAACAGAAACTAAAATTTTATTGGTATACTTTTGTTGTAGTTACAAGTGGATGTCACTAAAACCATTTAGCCAATAAAACATCGACACATCCACATATTCATAGATTTGATATTAACATTAGAGACAAATCGACATTTTCATTATATCATGAAAAATCAATAAATTGTAAAAAAATATCAACAAAATAACACTAATATAGAAATAATATTAATAACAAAAACTTTTAACTCATTCTGAAAGGGTAAATTTAATAATTACTTTTTAACAATCTTTCAGAAAATACCCATCCATTTCCATGAAATTGATACTTCTGTCTGCATCGATATCTAAAACATGCACTATGAAGCCTTTAAAAAAAAAAAAATAGTCGGTCACAATCTTTTATTATTATTTAAAAAAAAAATTCCAACCCATCAGGGATTCAGGAGGGAACTGAACTATCCCAGAATTGTTTTTGTGTCTCAATTAAATTTTAAAACAAAAATATAAAAATATATATTGAAACTAAAAAGAAAAAAAGTAAGAAACAAATAGGCCACCAAACAATTTGATTTTGAATGGAATAAAAAGAGAGGTGGATTTACGTTGAGCCACAACTTTGCAGAAGTTGTGAAGCCAGTGCAGAATATTATGGAGTCAAAATCGATGAAAAAAAAAAGGATGAACAATGAGTTTGATGCAAGGAAGAAATATGTCGTGGTGAATTAATGATTTTATTTTTTAATATCCATTTGGATTCAAATCTCATTTTAACTCATAAAGCTTATGCTTATTTTGTTTAGGTGGGTAGTCTCTAGACTTTATATACAATAATATTTTAATTTTTTTCATTAATTTATCATAATCTTAGCAAAATCTAACCTGACGTATGTTTTGTTCATAACTCAGCAAATAAATATTTTCTACGCATTAATTATCAGCTTTAGCATATAGCTCAATTCGTTACGGGATAAAATTTTGAGTATGTATTTTTTGATACCTTCTAAATTATTCCAAATTTTTGTGGGAGTTATGAACTACAAATTTGATAAGAAGGACTAAAATAACTTTTTACGTAGAATTTTAAAAAAACTAAATCAGAATAATTAAAGTTGTGTTTGATAACTATTTCGTTTTTTAATTTTTAATTTTTGAAAATTAAGTTTATAATTACCGTAATCATGTCACAAGAGACAGGTTCAATTTATATGTTGTCCAAAGTTGACAAAAAAAATTGCATTAAATGTCCTTAGACTTCATTTATGACGATCTGAAGTTAAAATCAAGTACAGTAAAGGAAGTCGAGTTGCATTAAAGTTAAACTCGGGTTAGAAACTTAAGTCACATTAAGTAAGCTCAAATGTTGTGTCTCATGCAAGATCAAGCATCATTTAATGCAACTAAACTTCAATCTAGCTACTACAACTAACACTTCATAACTTGCTCATGGAAGGTTACAAAAATATTGAAGGCTTACCAAGTGTGACTTCATTCTCGGATTTATGACTCATTTATTGTATTTTTCACTTTTAAATCTTTCATTTGATCTATTTTAGGTTACGTTTTGAGCCTAAAATTACAACCATTCAATTATCTTGGGTTACTTTCAAGGTTTGTTTTGGAGGCTATATATAGTTTAGATTAAAATTTGAGTTTATTGGGTCATGAACTTCTCCTTTTCCATTTCTTGTGTTTTAGTAGAATCATTCAAGTAAGACCAAACCTAATTAACTTGTGGGGTGATTCTAATCTTTCTCTACTCTTAATCTTGATCATCAAGATAAATCCATTCCAACTTCTTCTTAGGGTTGGAATCAAATCGTATTACGGGGTTTTAGCATTTTTAATCCAGCAACACTATAATAGGAATAAGAATGATTATTTTTTTAAAAGTTGAAGTACTAAAATAGATATCTTGAAGGTTCGTGAACCAAAATAGAATAATTTTAAAAGTCTCCGTAATCTAAAATCTAAACCTGAATTTTTCGTGACAGCAGTAAGTACCAACTTGTATTCAACTATAAAAATCTCATGGTGGCATTCACAACACACAACCAACCAAAAAAAACACCAAATGCAAAAAGATAAAACAAAAAATAATTAAAAACAAAAAAACAAAAAGTACCTAAAACCCTAAACATTTCATGTGCTTGAAAGAGATGGAGATCCAACATTTTACACATCAACCTTTGTCTGTTAGCGTCACTTGCCGAGCTGTGTTATCACATCACCTCCCAATCACCTCCTGCCACGTGTCATTCCACCACCACCACCACCACTGCCTCCCCACATCACAGACATCACCCCCTTTTCAGCTTTAATCATAACCCCCTTTTTATTTCTCT
>NW_019104553.1:83910-132419 GCF_001995035.1 Momordica charantia | reverse complement strand
GGCGGCTTTCGCGGCGGAGGTCGGTCGCCGGTGAGCCGTTGGTGGTGTAAAGGTGTAGTAGTGGAATGTTGGGGTGTAGTTGTTTGTCTCATTAGTGAGTGAAGCTGATTCTCATTCCATTACTTTTTTTTTACTAAATATTTATGATTTTATTTTACTATTTGAGTTATATTTCCAATTGGGTATTTAAATTTTGTTTAATAATTATTCATTTCTTTTAATATACCTTTTTCAATCAAATTATTCTTTTGATTTTTGTTGAAACAAATTTAGTACACCGAAAGTGAAAATTACATAATTATTAGGGATTAAATTATATATATTTAGTCTTTCATTTATTTTTTTTCTTGTTTTTTTAATCTTAAATTTAATTGTTAGGATTGACTTTGATGCAAATATTGAACTCTTAGTTTTATGAAAATGTCGATACTTCTCTTATATCAAATATTGAACCTATGAAAATGTCGACGTGTTCATGAAAATTTAATACATTCAATAGAGATAGTACATGACATTTATTTTCTTTTTTTAATATTCGAGAGCGTATGAGACTATTTAAAATTTTTTTATACATTAATAATAAGATAATATTCGCACAAATATAGAATAAACAATCATTTAAATTTTTAATAGAAAAAGTTGGTAAGTATTAGACAAAGATTATACATAAATGTAGAAATTTTCTTCATGGAAAAATTAAGGTTTGTCTAACTACGGTTGGCTTTATTTAAAATCTTGTTCTAAAAATTGACAAGTATTTAAGGATTTTTTTTTTAAAAGTAGATTACAAGATAAAAAGAAAATATTGATTTACAAAAAAGTTATTAATGTCACCAACCAAAATATTTTCTGTTAAACCATCAAAATTCTATTGTCAAGAGACTCGTCCTATTCTACTTGGAATATAAATGTTAGAAAAATATTAATTTATATTTATATCAACGTATTAAATTTCCATTGATTTGTTGATCTCTTCGTCGACATTTTCATGTCTATGGATTCAAAATCGATATGTGACTGAATTTATATTTCCGTAGTATCGCATAAAGATTGACAACGTATAAAAATATCATTAATATAGACATAATATTAATATTAATAAATTTTAGTTTATTTAAATAGAGTGAAAAGTGTTTATTTGTTATTTTAAATATTTATTATGAATTTTTTTATACTTTTAAAAAATATCGATCAACATCGATATTGTTATTTCTAGGGGTATTTCTATAAAATTAATTTATATATTTAGATATGAAAATGACACCATGAGTAAGTGTACCTAAAAGAGCACCTTGAGAAAAAAGAGGGCCTTTTGGCTTTCTTTGCTTTTTCCTCATTTTCCAACATCTCAAAAGTTTGTTTCCTATGTCAAAATTAACCATTACAAGCTTTAAATCTTACTTTAGATCTTGAATTTTAATACTTATTTTATTAGTTTGTCTTTAAATTTAAATTTATAAATCTTCTGTTTTACTAATTCAACTTTCAAATATTTTATTTTAATTTCTAAATTTTGTATAAAAATTCATCAATAGATCTCTAAAATTTTCAATTTTGTGCCTAAGAATTTCATGAATTTTTTAAAATATTAGAGACTGATTAAATATAAAATTGAAAGTTCAAAAACTTATTAGACATAAATTTACAAGTTTAGATCCCTGTTAAACATTTTTTAAAGTCTAAGTATCCAAAAATTATAAGTTCTCAAACTTATTAGACACGTTTTAAAGTTCAATGACTTATTCGATACAAATATAAAAACTCAAAGATTAAATTATAATTTAACCTAAAAGTAGAAAGGGAAATACTATTTAAACTTCATAGTAATAAAAGATAGAAAGATATAAAAAAAAAGTAGTGGAAATTAATTAGATGTGAAATGAACTAGGATCTTGTAGTTCTTGATTATTGGAATTTGTGCCTCTTTAACAATTACTTGCTTTTTATAATTATTTTATTTTTAAGACTTTCACTTCTTAAATCATTACTTAAACATTAGGACAAAGTAGATTTTTGGTTGACTTTGTAAATTTACACATCATGATTAGACACCAAAAAAGAAAAGGAACTAGACTTACTTTATGGACAAATAATTTGAGTCAATACTTGAAAAAGAAAAAAAATTGGGAATTCCCGCGACGAGGAAGGAGGCACGGAAACTTAGCTTTATTCACCTCACCATTAAATATTTGACAAGAAAAGAGAGAAATACAAAAACAAAGATATTTTTTTAAATAATAATGAGTGGTTGAATATTTAATGGTGAAGACAAGACTTCTCTTTCTCTTTATGGTTGAAGAGCCAAATATTTTTCTTTAAGAATTCAAACTGTTTGCTCGATTGGGTTGTACTTTCTAGATATTCATTTTGATTATTGTATTTTAAGTTTAATTCATTTTAGTCCTTCTGCTTTTAAAATGTTTGTTTTGGTTTTTATATTATTAAAAAGTGACAATTTTGGTCTTTTATTTTCATTTTCAAACTCATTTTTTGTATCCTTAAAACATTTCTTGGAAGGAAAATATTTGCCTTCTCAACCATGAGGATGAACTTTGTCCTCCTCACCGCTAAATATTTGACAATTCATTATTATTAAAAAAAAAGTTTATATTTTTGCGTTTTTGTCTCTTAGTTGTCAAACATTTAATGGTGAGGAGGACAAGATTCATATTCATTGTTGAGGAGGTAAGTATTTTCCTTCTTGGAATGTACCCATGACTTTAGATTAAAGAATTTTCAGTGTGAAAATTTTACAAATAAGGATCAAAATAGTAACTTTTTAAAATAAACTATAGAGTCTAAAATGAACCAAAGTTGAAAATAAAGGACAAAAATAAACTAAACATGAACCAAAATAGTATTTATTTTACCTACCATAAAATTATATATACATATCTTTATTTTTATTTAATAGTTTTTTATATTAATTATTTAATAAGAATTATTTGTGTTTGAATAAATTTATCACCCAACCAACATGAACTCAAAAAATCCACATTTGCTTAACTCAAGAAAAGGAAAAAATCTCATGGAAAAAAAACTAATATATACATAATATTTCTACGAAATTATTTGGAAAATAAAAATAAAAAATACCCACCTACACATCCACATCGGTGACCTAATAGGAGCTCCCGCTAAAACTTAAGAGACGTAGTGGAATCCACTTATCTAAAAAAATTTCTCCCGCTAAAACTTATATGACATACTGGAATCCACTTATCTAAAAGAATTTCTACTGACCCGTGTGTAGACAAGTATTTTTCATTCGCTCTTAATTTCTTCGAGTTTTAATATCACTTCTCTACAAGTCTATAATCAAGGGAAATTTTCAGGAGTGTGAGGATCCAATGATGTATCACTCCCTCCAAACACAGGACGCATAAAACACTCATCAAACTTCCGCCAGTAGTGATTGATACATTGAGTTGGAAATCTCAAAAACAACAGGCAACTGTTTGTACGAGGCATGTTTGCTCCATCCATGTCGGATTCGAGATCATCGTCGACGTCGAGCAGGAACGGATCGCTCAATGATTCCAGTGTAGGAAAATCTGCATATGTTGTGTTGTTGACTCTAGGAACCATGATTCTTACTATAGACTTGGTGAACAATCCAAAGACCTAAAGTAAACAGTAAAACAGATCATCAAAAGTGAATATCATTCAGGCTTCATGTATAAACTTAGGACATAACTTCTTAAATACACCGCATTAATAATAACATTGAAACCATAGCATATTAAGGATAAGTTTGGCATATCTTTTACTTTAAGCACGAATTTTTGAACTTATTTTTTAGTAATCATCTCTCAAGTACTAAATCTACACAGTGTCAATCACTTGAAAGTTTTTTTTTTTTTTTTTTTATAATCATCTCTCGTGTGTTTATTCAAAAAGAGTTTTTAAAGCAATTTGATTGAAGATATTTTTTATTGTTACCAAACATTATAGATTTAGAAAAAGAATAACACTTTCAACTATATTCACTTAGAAAACTAAACACGCTCTAAATTAGAAGTTTTTAAAAGAAGTGTTGGTAAGAAAAGTGATTTTATTTAAAAAGTACTTTTTTCAAAAGTCATCCCAAACAAAATAAGTGGGAATTATCGTATCTTGTTAAATAAGCAAATGAAACTGGAATAGAGAGCAAATTGATGATATTATTGTAAGCTTAACATTGCAGCCTTATTTCTCTGTGACTTACCAAATTAGTGAAGAGGACAATTGAAATGGTGCTAGTTATCATCATCGAAGCCCCTCTTATTTGATTTTGCCCTGACATTGTAAACTGCACATAGGACAACATACAAAGCTTAATCACATGCATTCCAAAAGCAAACAATATTTAATAAAAAAAAGGGTCGTAGAGAAGAACCGATATAAGACAACTACAAGGAAAAAGAATATATATGTCACGCAATTAGTTATCTCACAAAGTTCGGAGTTGGAGGTTTCCCAAATTACACACAAGGTCTATCAAGGAGCAGTGTTAAACTACCATTGAGCCCAAGAGCTTAAGCCGATGGGTTACAATAAATTTAATTTTTTATTCACATTTTTAACCCTCCCTTTTGGACTTGAAAATTTGCACACGACCCGACAAGCAATTATCAATATTAATACAAAGTTTGAACACGTGATTTTTTATTGGATTGATACCGCATTAAACTACCATTGAATAACCTGAAAACTTGGTTTCTCATAAAGATATGAGAGGAGGACAGCAAAAATTATTGTTGCAATTGTACCTGATTATAAGCAAGAGCCACAGATACAGCCCCTCTCATGAGCCCAGCCCACCAAATTGTAACCTGCAGAGATTTACCAATTAGTCATCTCTTCCTCAAATAAAGACAAATGCTGGCAAAGGCACCAAGTTAACTCCACTCGTTTAGAAATCTATTTCCGACTAAAACGGTGTGAGTTTGAATCCCCACCCCCACTTGTTGTTGTACTAAAAAAAATGCTGGCAAGGCAACAACATAAAAAGTTAACTTACCTGCTGCTTAAACCCAATACGGTCTTTGTCAGACTTTCTGGTCAAGTTGGATATGAACGAGAGTGGGAATACAAAAGCTCCTCTCCCAACAAGAACAAGACCCAGAAGTATAGAACTTGCTCCAATTGATGTCCCAGGGCTGTGAAAGAGAGGGATAGTTGACAACTTTGAGAATCATTTTTGGACATATTTTCCTATAATTTTAAAATTTTCTAACCTTACCTCTAATAATGATAGTTTATACTAATTATTTTGTTACTTTTTATTAAAATTAAAATAATATTTATGTTCTAAAATTAAAACCACGTTTCGAAATCTTGATCAAATTTTAAAAGTGAAAAGTTTTAGAGATCTATATTTAATTTTTTTAATTGGCTAAGATTTCAAAAATAATTTTTAGAAAACAAAACATGAAATCACTATAAATAAAGTCCTAGAATATAAAAACATAGGTTAAAATACTTGGACTCAACATTTAGGCTTTACCTCATTCTAACAAAACTCCACTTTTCAATATCCAAGGCATCCATACCAACATAAAGGAAGATAAGAGTCTCTGCAACGAAAGACAATGTTGCAAAAATGTGGCTGCAAGTATCAACACATCACAAGAAAATCAGTTGTATGAATACTTCAAGAAGATAAGCTTTAATTGCTTTATCACTTGAAAATGTGGTTTCAAACGAGACCATGGAAACAGTTGACATTACCTACTTATCTGTCTGCAACTTTCAGTCACATTATGCCAAGTGTAGTGAGACATGACAATCCCACAAAAAAACACACTAAGAATACCACTAAGATGCCAGTACTGCAATAATAAACAATGATTATGTCATCCCTAAAGAATTGAAATCTAAATACAAACTGAAGTAACAATAATTATCATTTTGATTTGATAGCTCATAAGAAATCTTACTTCAGCAATCATATATGAAAGGTAGGCCAACAAAATCAACATGACAATTTCACGATATGTAGAGTGCCTGAAATTTTACATAACGAATATTTCAATAAACGAAACACAACGGTTGAAAGTCAATGTTAATAACACACTCTCTTCAATGGGCCCCTTGACATTGGAAAACATATTATGTACAAATAGAAACAACATTTCAAAAATAACACTCCTTGAAATAAGGTTTTTCTCGATGCCTCAAAATATTGGGAGAAGAGGCTTTTCCCGACGAAAATTATAAGCGTCGGGAAAATGGGAATTATCCCGATGAAAATGTGAACGTTGGAAAAAGTTTCGTCGGGATCTGTAAAAATCCTTGTAGTGTGAAGAAGTTCCCAAACGTATGAAGCATGGATATGAATACAAGAGTACCCAGACATTTAAAAAAAAAAACGATAAAAGAAAATTGTACATCCATACCTGCCGAATTGTAGCTTTTTCATGATATATGCAGATAGCAGCCCAACCTCCAAAAAAGAAAATTAAGAATATATAAAGACATAATAACAAATCAATGAAACCCAAATGAATAACATAAAAACAATAGGAAGTAAACAAACATATTATTAGACTATGATTACATCTATTCCCTGGGTCGATTATCATAATCAAAACCCGGCACTGGAAAGTTTCTCCATAGCACAGCCAATAATTTTAGTTAAAGGTTTCCGTTGTAACTTACATTTATAATATTATTAAATATTTTCTTTACGTTTATTAACTTTTTTTCCATAGATTAGTAAATTAATTTATTTTATATACTCACTGCTAATCCCAGCAATGTGCTTCCCAAGAACAAACTTAAGAAACTTCCAGCTAATTGAATGGCATTTGTAGAAGTGATGTGAGAGAGGTCAAATTGCTGGATTGCATTGAAGAGTACCACTGAGGTAGCATCATTGACCACCCCTTCGCCAAAGACTAGACTATAAAGTAAAGGTGTCTCATCTTGATTAAGAACCTGGAACATAACAACATAGTCAAACAGTAAGTGCATCTTTTTTTTCTTAGATAACTGGTCAAACAGCAAGAGCATCTATTATAAGCACAAAGAATCCATTGAAAAACATTTAAATGTACCTGTAGGGTGCAAACACTATCCGTCGCAGTTAAGATTGCTCCAAGTGCTACAAGTAAAACCATTAATAAACAATAAGCAACGAAAAAGTAAGGATGGAAGAACAGAGAAGGTGGGTCGATAAATTAAAGAATCACCAAATTAAACATGATATAGGATTGAAATGTACCAAAATAGTCTTGCATGTCTAAGAAGCCAACATCCAAGTTCTTGAATAAATGGAGGGAACCTGTGTCATTGGTTTTCAAGTTACATTCTTGATAAATCAAAAGATGTTAATCTAAATAGACAATAATCATCATGAACATATGCAGATATGTTCTAATGATAAAAACATATGATCAACTTCCTATATATTTTTAAAGAAAACCCCTATTTGAATTAGCAAGGCAGTGTATCACAAAAATTAGAGAACTTTTATGTTCAATGTATAGCCACAGGTCTAAACAAGATACTCTTCTGCTCAATTAATATATTATTCATGATCTGTGAAGTTTCTATTTCTCTTTTCAAAGAAAATAGGCCAAGCTGAAGGTTGAAAAAATATTATGGATGCCATGAAATACCCGAGATGCAATAATATATACCTAGTGATATAATGACAAACGATATCACACTTCCAAAAGCACCAAACAATATGATTGTCATAAAGTTGCGAAAGAACTGTTTCTTCTTCACCTGAAACCTATATTAGGTGTAAGGTTTAAATTAAACACAGACCAAAAAGTTAAAATCAAAATAAACTGGGAGAAAACTTTTACATATACAAACTATGAAAGACCATTTATTCAATACAATGAAGTTAGTCGAATGATAGTTCAATAAGATTATAGCAATTTACCCGGCATTAAATATTATAGGTGGAAGAAGGTAAATGAAGAAAAGTTGTTCATTGAATACTAGGATGTGAGAACTTTGTCCTCTAGTAGTTAAGAGAATGAGAATTCCAGTGAAAACACCCTAACGATTGGACCATAGAAACAAACAATGTTAGATAATTATGCAATGACGCACGATAAAGCCTTTAAATGCAAACTTACAATGGCTATGGATGTAATTGACTCATTCAGCCAACTTTTCTTCTCAAAAAGATGACCAATCAGAATACAAGCAAGAAGAAGCAACAGAAAAAATGTGACGTGTGTCGCTTTCGGGTATGCTTCCAGCACCAATGGCAGCAGAGCAGTGCTTGGAGTTGGAACTGACTCCATGAACCCAACACCTCACTCTTGAAAATTCGCCTGCAAAAATATTCAAATCTTTCGAGTAAAGTTGTTGTTCAAGGGAAGTTTTAAATATTTAATTCTAACTCTCAAACTTCACATACACCAGTGAACTCGAACCAGCTTAATATAAATCTTATTTGAGTTAAAAAAAAATCTCGATAAAATCTGACTTCAAATTAGGCAAAGGTGCAAGAACGATCGTAAACAGCAAACACAGGCGCTGAATTTTCAAAACAAAATCAAACACATCGACTCAAATTGCGAAACTATTCAGCGTACGAACATCTAACAAAAATCTCCATAATCTTACTTCAAGACAAGCAAAATTCAATAACAATAGTAAACACAACTCAGAATCTTCGATTCTTTCTACTCCAATATTACTAAGAAGAAACTGGCAGTAAACATTAGGTCAAAGGCTCGATGTTGGAAGCAAATTGAAGGCAAAATTTAGCAAGCAAAATACACAAACCTAGAATTCGAATGTTGAGAGAATTCTCGGCGGAAGAAGGCTGATGAAATATAAAGTCCATGGCGTGAAGTAGTGAAAAATTCCTCTCCGGCGACGGAATCCTAATCGCTCTCTGTATCTGATTCTGCAATTCCATGCAGGAGACGGAGATATCTTCTTTGGCTCCAATGCGCGGGGCCACGATTTTGTATGTTATAAAATTTTCAAATTATTTATATTTATATTTATATTTAATCATAGTCCTGTGAAAAAAAAAAATTTAAATTCTGTTTCAGACTCTATCCTCTAAACTTTCATGTTTACGTATTTTAGACTTTAAATATTCAATATTTAAAAATTCTAAATTCTTAACGATTTCGTTTTATTTATTTAATTTCTTTTTTTTTTTATAATTACTTCCTTACAATTTAGTTTGTACGTTTCTAGCAGGAATGTTAAAAAAATAAAAAAATATATAAATAAATCCCATGACTTTGAAAACCCGGATCCAATCTATGTGTTGGATTTGATTGGGTCAAATAAACCAAAACTCTGTTGGCTATATTGGTTCAATGGTTCACACAAGATAAATTTGGACTTAACCGAACCAAATTTATTATTAAAGTTAAAATTATTTATTTTACTTATCATAAAATTATATATTGATATATTTTTAATTTTAATTTTATTTCATTCAATAATTATTTATATACTATTTATTTTCCAATAACTTTTTAAGTTTTTAGAATATAATTTTTTCGCTATATAAATAAATTTTGAACTTGATTAAAGGTTAGAAAATAGATAAATAAAAGTTTAAAAGAGCAGCATTTTTTTTTGTCATATAATATTTTGAATGAGTAATCCAAATCAATTACATTTATTTTGAATGAGTAATCCAAATCAATTACATTCAAATATTTCATGGTTGGATTGAGTTTATTTATTTAATAAGGGATATTTATGTTGAATAAATTTACAATTTAAAACAATTATTTTGAGTCTAAATACTAACAGTTTTCTGAAAGCTACTTCTTCGATAATCATTTTTTTTTTGTTTAGTTTTTTGAAAACTCAAGTTACTTCGAATACAATATGTATGGTGAAAGATCGAACTCACAATCTTTTGAGTTCGCTTTTGACAACTCGACTTTACTTTGTAATCAATTTTTTTTTCCTTTTTTCAATTCTTGAGAAACCTAACAGAAATTTGGTTCCTTAACTGTTTTATTGGTTAAATTACAGCCATCAATATCATATTTAATAAGTTTCCTATCTAATAGGTCTTCATCTTTTAATTTTATGTCTCACAAGGTCATTAACTTTAAAAATAATAATAATAAATAAATGTCTAATAAATTTTTAAATTTTTAAAGACCAGACTTATTAGCCACAAACGGCCCCTCACGTTTGAAACAATTCTGAATACACTTCCTTTCATAGTGTAATGATTTGGGAATACTATTTCCACATGAAGTAAATAAGTAATAATTTATGCATTAAAATACATAATAACTTCAATGGGAAGAAAAAGTGGATAATGGATACCAACAAATTACACGAACAACAGCATTACACTATCTTATAAACCTTATACACACTATTTTTTACCCATCTTCTAAGTATATGGTACTCTTCCATTTTTCTCTTGTTCTTTCACTGTCCTATGAACAATATAGCACACTAATTTTCATCCATCTTCAAATTTTGATACTCTACAGCTTCCTTTTTCTCTTGTTATTTCTAAGAGTAGCTAGATTACATAATTTTTCATGTGTTTCTATAGAATCTACCATTAGTGGATATACTTTTCAGTTGGTGAACCAGGGATGAAAGGTACAAAACCTCTTCCACCGAAAACAGGACGCATGTATCGATCATCGAACATCCGCCAATAATAATGGACAGAATGAGTTGGAGATGTAAACATCATCCGTAGGCTGGGTGGACGGGGAATGTTCGATCCTCCAGCTTCGGGTTCGGGATCTTCCCGGTCGGGCAAAAGAGGATCATTCAGCGATTTCAGAGGAGAATCTGCTACCATTGTACCATGAATCTGTCTATTATTCAGCGAAAGCATGTACCTTACAATAGGCTTGGTTAACAGCCCAAATACCTGAAACAAATGTAACACCAAGAAATAAAAAACCATTCCTGAGACTCTTCACATTAGAAATCCTTCGAGAGGGTCCATGAAGATAAGACACCATGCAAATTTGATGATAGAAGAATTGAATAGGACTGCACAACTAATGTCTACAAACCGACGATGGCAGAAACAAGAGGAAACTTGAAGAATTGCATTCTTCAATTAGAGGTAACGCAATAACAATTACTCGATTAGGAATGCCAATAGAGATAATTGTTAGAAATATTATTAAGATAGTCAAGGCACATTCTAGGTACCTTGAATTACTTGGGAGTTATTGCAAYTATTTTATCTTTTATCGTCCAATATCATCAGTTTTTCGGTTTTTATCATATTCTACAACATTATTTCATTGCTTGAAACCAAATGAGCGAGAAAGGGTGAAAAAGTACTGTGAATCTGTTGTAACCAGTCTCCATAATACATAGCAAGCAATACCATCAACCAAGAAAAGTCGGGTTCTCAATGTCAAAATTCAAATGGCATATTTGAACAGAGCCCAATTAGTTAAGACATCAAGTAATATCTTTAAGGTGAGAGGTTCAAATCCCTCACCCACCCCTTTTGAACTCAAGAAAAATGTCAAAATTCAGAGGAACTAGGTAGGAGAATGCAAMGAATCGACACCATTATGCAAAAATAGATGCTAAATGTTGGTCATGTCCTTATGTAGTGTCATGTGTGTATGTTTACTATCATGGTTAAGATTAAGTGAAGCAATCCAAACACGGTGTGTTTCCCTTACCACATTAGTAAAGAGAACAACTGTGATTGTGCTAGTAATCATGATCGCATTCCCTTTCAATTGCGTGTGCCCTGATGACGCAAACTGCAAATATGATGAAACACAACCTCAATCACAAAAAATCCCTAATTCTGAAAGTACCCGCAACTTATAGTATGTAAAGAAATTCCAGTCTTATGAAGGATTGCTGGTACAAAATAGATTCTCATATATATATATTTGAATAGAAAATAGATTTTCATATTAGTAACATTCAACCAGATTATAATTACACAGATTCAACATTAAACAAAAACAAAACAAAACAAAAATGTGAACAGTGGGCCATTTATTCAGTTTTAAGTATCATGCCACCTTACAGAGATCCATCTAGCATCTCAATTCAGGTAGCTGTTTCATTTTCCATTTCCCTATGGCACATTTGGTTGGATCACCTCCCATGATCTAATCATTCCCTCCATCTTCCTCCATAGTCCTTAGTCTTAGCACCTCTCTGTTATGCTCCATTGCTTTTGCCAATTCCTTTCTTACATTGGTTTGTTTTCCTTCCAACACCCTTTGCACCACAGATGAATTTTCTCCAACAACTTATCCTTGACTCCCTCTTTTTCTTTTTMTTTTTTTTCCCCCTGCTTGCTACCATTCCCAATCATGTGCTTTTTTTCCCTTTTTTCCGACAATCGTCTAACCCTRCCACAAGTTGAGTCCTAGGTGACCATGGTTTGAAGMCATTCTCTCTAAAGTTTTTACGTTTTTCGTTGGCCCTCATGACCAGRTGATTATGTGCGGATCTAATATCACTTGATAGGAACTGGAGAATAGCTTTTCGTTGACTCAAAAATGGTAACAACAACGAAGTAAAACTGACAAAACTGACAAAATCGAGTCCGATCAAATTGATTTGTCAGTTTAATCGGTTTGTGGTCCAATTAGGTCTATAATATTTTAAAAACCGAAATATTTGGTTTGGTTTCAGTTTGGAGTTAAAAAACCAAATCCAACCCGTATTGTGTATACATATGTTTTAATTTTAAAAAACTATTTTTGCTTTACCATTGTTGTCCRTTGACATTGTTAAGGACAACGGCACCCTAAGTACCCCGAGTATCTCCACAATAGTATGATATTGTCCGCTTTGGGCATAGCTCTCACGGCTTTGTTTTTGGTTTCATCCAAAAAGCCTCACACTAATGGAGATAATTGTCCTATCTTATATACTCATGATCATTCTTCCCTAGCCAATGTGAGACTTTATTTGCAATCACCTTACAAACCCAACAGACATTACGCTGACTCGCTGACTATAATCTACGATGGTAATTGAGTGTGATAATTTTTAAAAAAAATCTAAAAAATGAGCGAGTCAAAGGCTTCATCCACACTCTCTCTCTCCTCACATACTCTCACTCCTACACACACAAAACACCTGATTCCTCACATAATCATCTTCTTCTTCCCTCAACTGTAGCCAAAACAACTGCTTCGATGACGTCAACAAATCTTGACTACCCGTGCCATGGTCAATGTCGGAGACAACCCACATAAGTTCCTCCACTCTAACGACGTCAGAAGATTTGATTTCCCCTATCACAAAGCAAACTTGCATTTGGTAGACAGTAGTCTGCAGTGCACCTCATGCTCGTCAAACCACAAAACCAAATTGACAAAAACCGTCGGTTTGCAGTTCGGTTCGAAACAGTTTTCAGTCCATTTTGGTTCGGCGCGGTTTTGCATTTTTATTTTTCTAATAAAATTTGCTCCAAAACCAAGTCGAACCATGAACACCCCTTGTTCCAAGTACAATTTGTTCCCCTGCACCCTCGTTCCAACCACAGATTTACCCAACTAAACAACCCCTTCTCATTTTACCCTTCTACCCCTCTTGTCTCATCTGCAAAGAACGTGTATATGACTGCAACTTGATTCATAGAGATCAACTACTTGTTATATCAATAATAGCATTTTKTTGGGATTGGTGGAGCGAAATCGACGTTAGAACGAGTTAGGGGCGAGTCGGGATGAAGAAGCAATGAAAAACAGGTGAAGTGGAGCTGCAAGCTAGAATGGTCGAGGAGGCAACGCCGATGCGCTGGGAGACAACACCACGGCGTTGTCCCGCTGAGGCACATGCATACTTTTTCAGTCTGCAGCGCCATGGCGCTGTATTGATGTTTATAAATATGCAGTTTCAGGTTTTAGGGTTTCCCAGCCAAAATTAGAGCCGTTTTTATAGAAAATTTGTAGCAGTTTTGAGGCAGAGGCTCGGGGTATTGGCAGAAGCGTTGGGGCATATCAAGATCAACATATTCGRGGTACTTAAATCTTGATTCTATTGTGAGTTTTCATTCATGTACCTAAGTATAGTGTGTTATAATACTTGAAGCTAGAGGGCTTTTGTTCGGCCTTCTAGAGGGTGAATATCCGTGGATGAGATATTTGAATGCTTGTATCAAATCTCATTATTAGTAGAACCCGCATCTAAGCGGAAGACTGAACATAGCCCATAAACTATGGGGGTAAACCAGTATAAATTATTGTGTCATTTATTGCTTTCCCTATATTTATCTTTGTGTTGTGTGATTGACTTAGATAATTGGAGATTATTGTGGAAGGGGAAATTGTTAGGAGCGCTTAATTTCCCAACACATTTTCCCTAACTTGCTGCAGAGTTGTAATGTTTAAAGTTGTTACCCGCATTATAAGAATATAATAAAGTAATTTCCATCCTGCTATATATAAAACCAAGATACTGACACTTCAATTTGGATAATGGGTCGATCTTAAACATCCGRCACTTAATTGGACACATGATCAACACCTATTAGCACAACAAACACATGTCGAATACTATCTGTAACCATCACAATCACAAGTTGGTCTAGTGGTTAAGGGCCAACATAAATAGTAAAGGACTTTGAGGGAATTAGTTCAAACCGTAATGGCCACCTACCTAGGATTTAATATCCTACAAATTTCCTTGGCAATCAAATGCATTAGGGTCAGACAATTGTCCCGTGAGATTAACCGAGATGCGCATAAGYTGGTCCGGACAATCACGGATATTAAATAAAAAAAAAATACTAGATGTACAAATTGAATACAAGTCTTACACTTCTTAGGTACACGTCGAGCACTTTTAAGTATAATTAATAAACATAAATGGTAATATAGGACAAAAATAATAAATTTTAAGAGAGAAATATATCAAACTTGTTTTTTGAGCACATAAATGGGTAAGATGACTGAATTTAAATTTCCTTATAGTATAAAATTGATATACTTTTTTTGAAAAACTATATATTATACTAAACGTATCATTGTCGTGTCCATGTCCTAAATTTTCATAAAATAACATGTCACTGTGTCTTTATGTTGGGCTTCTTTGTACAAAAACAAATTGGCCTATTTGACCAACTTTGAACTGTAAACAATCTAATTAAAATGATTTAATTCTGCTTTCCAAGGCCAGCTAGGAACCATAAATATTTTGCCTGWGGCCAATTAGCAATAAGTGTCCTTTATGGTATGCTGATAAGATCTAGCATGAGTCGTTTCACAGTTAGGCAGTAAAATTGTAAGATGTCTACAGTAATGAGGATGATAATTGCCAAAATAGTACCTGACTATAAGCAAGTGCCACTGATACAGCACCTCTCATGAGACCAGCCCACCAAATGGTAACCTGCGAGGAATTGCCCATAAGTAATGAGCAAATACTCGAAACAGGTACATAACATTATAAAATATAAGGTTAAATTACAAATTTTGTCCTTAAACTTTCAAGGTCAYGTCTAATGAGTCCCTATACATTTTTAAATAAATTTTTGAACTTGGAATGTTGTGTCTATCTAGTCCATGAAGTTTAAAGAGTTTCTAATAGGTTGTCTAATAGATTCCTACCTGAACTCTACCACCTTAATGCTTGTAATAGCTTATATAGTACAACTGTATCATTTAAGGATTACGTGACGGGTTGATTTTGGACGAGTTTAGATATTTGGTGGTGTAAGCATTAAACTAATAGGGTTAATGACAATGAACTATTAGACGCAAAATTAAAAGCTCAATAAGCTATTAAAAACTTTTTAAAATGCTAGGATTCATTAAGGTTTAGGGACCAAACTTGTATGATAACCAAAATATACTTACCTGCTGCTTAAACCCAATTTTGTCACTCTGAGACTTCATAGTCAAGTTAGATAGAAAAGATAGTGGGAATACAAAAGCTGCTCTCGCAACAAGGACTAGACCTAGCATGATTAGACTCACTCCAGCCGATACCCGAAGCCTGTCAATAGGCAACAGATTATGTAATAAATAAATGCAGATAAACACGGTGTGTTGCATAAATTACATGTGCCTATGTCCAGAAATTCAAAAAGATACATGGTTGACGTTAATGTTAAATCACCATTGAAACCATAAACTTAGGCCAATAKATTATAATGGATTTGATCTTATATTCATATTTTTAACACTCTCATCACTTGTCACTACAATATTAATCAGAAGAGAAAATAACACTATAGAGGTTGGAACACATGACCTCCTGCYCTAATATCATGTTAAATCACCGCTAGAAATTAATAGGTTACAATATATTTAATCTTACATTCATATTCTTTAATATTTAGACGACCCTTCTATGATCCAATCAAGTTTACTAACACTTTTTTTTTGTTGATATCCGTGAGTGTCCGGACCCACTTATGCGCACCTCGACTAATCTCACGAGGTAACCGCTTGACCCTACAACATTTGGTGTTGGGAAACACGTAGGAACTACTAATTCCTAAGGTAGGTGGCCATCATGGGGTTTGAAACAATCATGGTGGATGTATGAACAATGACATCACAACTGCAAATAGACAAAACCAACTTAAACATGTCACCTTTGGCAAACAATTCTCCACTTCTCAATATCCAAGGCATCCATACCAACATATAAGAAGATGAAAATCTCTGAAACAAATGAGAATGTTGCAAAAGTATGCCTACAAGAATCGATAACCAAAAATTATGATCAGTACTTACAAATTATCAAATGCATCGCACTACGAAAAAGAAGTTCCAATGAGACCATAGAAAGAACTAACATACTTGGTGATCACTCTTGAACTTTCAGTCACATTATGCCAAGTGTAATGAGACATGACAATCCCACAAAAGAACATGGTAAGAATACCACTAAAATTGCACAACTGCAATAAATAGGCAATTGCAACCATCATCACAAGTTAGCAAAATTAAAATACAATTTGAATTAAAATTGATATGCATTTTGACTCAATAGTTTATATGATCAAAGTCTTACTTCAGCAGTCATATATGAAAGGTAAGGCATTAAAATCATCAAAGCAACCTCCCGATTAGTCGAGTGCCTGAAATTTTAACAAAAAATGTAAGACCATTACGTGGACCATTAAGTGGAAATGTCTAACTTATGTGTACATTACGTGGACTAAAATAGTTTTTTACATCCGAGTTTTTAGCTAACTTATGCATACCTCAACTAATTTTACAAGACCACTACTAGACCCTACAACATTTGGTTGTCAAGAAAATTCATAGAATTTTAAATTATTGTAATAGCCGCCATGATTGAAGTCATTTCCACTTGGCCCTTTTACTTTTGCACTAGGATCCAATGACCACTAGACCAACCAAAGTGGTTGACTACAATATAATGATTCTGTTTGCCTTCTACCATTCCTTTGAGATCTTATCTAATTCCGAGGAAGGAAAATAACACACAAGSAAACAATTACCAAATAGAAAACAATTACAAATAAGGAAATAAATACAAAGAAATAACTGTTCAACATAATTTTAGAAAACAATTAGTAATTGAGAAAACAGAAAACCAAATTCTTCTTGCCTGCCAAAGTACAGTTTTTTCATGATGTATGCACTGGACAACCCAACCTGTATATTAAAGTAAGAAATTACTATATGGATTTGGAAAATATATACAAAATGAGTCTCAAACTTCCTGAGAACCAAAAACCAAATGGTAATACAACCTAACAACTTTAAGTGAGAAATTCCCATGAAACCTATCTTTTACAATCTCTCATTGCAAAATTAGTTTGCAAAACATTTTTCTCACACCCAAACAACCCTTTRTCTTCACGAAAAGAGAGAGAAAGAGAAGAAGAAGAAAAAAACCATGAGACATTTGAAGTTTTTGCACCTTCACTTCCCCTCATTCACCCAAGTTTAGATCATTTTAAATGCATTTCTCAATAGGTGAGAAAATAGATTTTGACACTATTTCTTTTAATATCTATGARTGTCCATRCCAGCTTGCAAGCACTTCGACCAATCTCATGAAACAATCATCTAATGATGCTACATATGGTTGCTAACAAAACTCGTAGAATTTTAAATTCTAAGTARGTGGACACCATGATATGAACTCATTCCCAGTCCCAAATCTACTTGAAACTCATTAGATATTTGTAAATCTTGCACCCTCGCCTTCTTCAGTTTCTAGTAGAGTTTCAATACTATTATCATTCACACATGTCACGTGATTTCAAACACATTTCTCAATAGGTAATCAAATAGACTTTGACTTAGAGTCTACTATTTTTTTTATATTCGCGAGTGTATGGACCGATTTGTACACATCTCAACTAATCTCACAAGATAGYTGTCTAACTCTACCACATTTGATTACCAAGGAAACTCGTAGTATTTTAAATTCTAGAAAGGTGGCCAACATGATTTGAAATCATTCTCTCTGAACCCCTTTACTTTTTCACCAACCATAATGACTAGAAGACCAACCCATAGTGGTTGACTTTCTCACCAGGATAGGACAAAACATATGCGGAGAGAGACTCACCAATACTCCTAGCAAGGTGCTCGTCGAGAATAAATAGAGAAAACTTCCTAGAAGCTGAATGGCATTGGTTGCGGTGATGTGAGAGAGGTCAAACCTCTGGATTGCTTTGAAAAGTACAACAGAGGTAGCATCATTAACCACGCCTTCACCAAAGACTAAACTATACAGAAAAGGAGTCTCATCCTGGTCAAGCACCTGCAGCATTAGAATCRAAATTAGCAAATTTTGGTACATAGTTAAGTGACATATATTCCACAGAAATCAAGATTTACCTGCAAGGTGCAAACACTATCTGTGGCCGATAAGATTGCTCCAAGGGCTGTGAGTGACAAATTAAACAATGAAGGGTCAAAACGCATCGAAAAGTTGTCAAATAGAACAGAGTAACTGGCTTAAACTGAATAATATTATTAATCCTCTGATAAGAACTTGAGGGTTGACAAACATTCTGCCAACTAAATCATATGAATGCTGACTTTTGCAAAATGGTAAACATAAACATTAGTATTTTTACTCATTAAACGAACAGGTAAAATATAAACTACAAGTTTACATCCAGAAGAGAAGAAAAGAAAAGAAAAAGAGGGAAAAGGAAAAAGAAAATTATACCTAAAATATCCCATGAGAAAAAATAATAAGTTAAATATATGTTTTAGTTTATAATGTTTTGTTTAGATTTATAATAAGTTAAATATATGTTTTAGTTTCTATTGTTTAGATTTTTTTTTYCTTTYCAATTTAGTCTTTATTGTTTAAAAAGTTGTAGTCCATTATATTTTAACTCTGGACATTTTTTCAATTATACTCTTTCAATTGGTAAATGTTAAAATTAGTTGATGATAAACTTACCTATAAAAATTTGGAGGAGAAATTAGAAAATTTTTAAGTGACGCAGAAATTTCATCTTTGGTAGGGGCCTCATTCCGCTCCGAAATTTCTGCCAGTTTACTAAATACCAGGTTATGTAAGCTTATTGTCAGTCTGTCGATGATAAGAAAATAATTCTTGCTATTTTGAAAATGATGAATACAAGGCTAGTCTAAAGAGCAAATATAGGGAAGAAAAAAAAAAGAATGAAAATAGCATACAAGTAAAAAACCAAAATGAAAGAAATAACTGCACAACATAATTTATATTCATTAGCGGGAATGGTATAATAAAAAAATGTTATAAAAATAAAGGACTGAATTAAAACTTTATAAATCAGAGACTAAATTGGAAAAATATCAAACGTTAGGGACTAAAATATATATTTAGCTAAATAATAACAATAAGAATAATGCACAAGGTTTCTAGACACAACTATTAAAAAGGAAGGTTAGAAATATACCAAAATAATCACCCACGTCTAAGAAGCCAATATCTAATGTCTTGAATAAATGRAGTGAACCTGTTTCAAAGGGCTTAACATTACTTTTGAATAAGCATGATGCTGTTTCATCAATTTTGGAGAACATTAATGTTCAAGAAACTGTAATACGTGCCAATACTTTGGGGTATGTACTTTTTTCACACTCTTACCTTTTGCACAAGATCTCACATTTCAAGAAAACTTGTCAATTTGAGCATAGTTAAATGGATAAGGTACCTATTACCCTCAAGACCTTCCTTGAAGTTGAAGATTGTTCAAGATATATCTTTGACGGCATATACTAATAGCAAATTCAATAATTCTGGTGTACAATTTTTTCTTTGTTCTCCTTGGATTCTCTTTTTCTTACTTTGTGAAATGTTATTTCTTGAAATTGAAATGTATGATYATCCCTTCATTATATTTGTAATGAAGTTTTGATTTAAATTTATATAAAATACTTTTAGAGTTGAAAAATTTTTACTTTAACTTCTGAGCTAATTAACTAACTTTGCGTTAAGAATTAACATGTAATTTTGTCCTTTTTTGATAGAAAGCATCATCCAATGTCGTGATCAGGAACAGAGAAAGTACCTATTGATATAATGAAAAATGAGATCACAGTACCACCAGCACCAAWCAACATTATCATTAGAAAGTTCCGAAAGAACTGCTTCTTTTTCACCTGAAACCTGAAATAGGAGAAACATATTAAGTTGGAAAGATATCAGCATCTTATAAATAAACAAAACTCGGAATAATGAAAGACAATTTATTATTGAAACTTAAAAGATACCAGTACAAGGTACATCCATAAACAATAGGTCTCCTCACAAATTAAAAATCCTGTTTTAGGCATTCCATGATTTCTGAAGACAAATTAGTTCGTAAGTGAAATTATTYATACAGCAGCAGTATAAGCCTTATTTGTAAAGACAGCATTATGATTTGACATGAAACTAACAATTTACCCTATAAACATATTTACATTATTAAGTTAGAGAATACGTGACAAGTAATACAATTTTAAGAATGCTGTTGCACCAAATTGTTAGTCCATGATTGTAATTGAACTTTTTAACCATAGTTTTTAGAGGAATTGTAATGGGCGGCAAATATTTGTCATATTTACAAGAGCATAATGAATAAAATTTTGCAAATATAGCAATTTTGTAGGGTGACATCTTCCATCTCTATTAGTGATGGACATCTATCACATGTCTACCAATGTCTATCATGGATAGAGTCTATGGAACATCTATAATTGATAGACATTGATAAAAGTCTATCACGTGATATGTTGATGATTTTTTCTAGAAAATATATCATATTTGCAATTTTTTTTAACTTGTGCTAGATTTGCTATTATTTTGCATAAAATTGCTATATGTGTAACTGCCCTTAGTTCAACCAAATCAAATATCATACATGGATGTTTCTATAAAGGAAGATATCATGAGCCAACACCAACAGCCAAAAACACTTTCACACAAAGCCGAAGCCAGCCAATGCAGAAATGTCTTTTCTTTTTTTTTTTTTTTGTTTTTTTAATATCCATGAGTGTCCTACCCAATTTACCTGCGCCTCAACTAATCTCTGGGGATAACTACCCAGCATTGCTACACTAAGTTGCCAAGAAAACTTGTAGAATAATAAATCCTAGATAGGTGACCATCATAGTTTGAACTCATTCTCTCTAAGCTCTTTACTTTTTTCATTGGCTCTAATGAGCACTCGGCCAACCCATGGTAGTTAACTAATGCAACAATTTTTGTAAGGTAACATAGAAGATGCACTTTATATCCAAAAGATTTACCCAGCATTAAATATTATAGGTGGAAGAACATAAATGAAGAAAAGCTCTTCACTAAACACTAGGATGCGAGAGTTTCTGCCTTGGGTTGTTAACAAGATGAGAGTTCCAGTGAAAAGACCCTACAGAAAGCACAAACAAATATCATGAGTTCAATTACATAGATAGTTAATATAACAAATTTAAATAGCAATTTTCAGGTAGAACGTGCGTATTTATAAATAAACGAAAAGAAAATATCAATAGCAATAATTAAAATGCAACTCACAATGAAAATGGCATTAACTGAATCATTCATCCAACGAATTCTCTCGAGAAGATGTCCAGTTACAATACAAGCACAGAGAAGTAACACAAATAATGCGATAGCATACTCTTCAGGGTCTTCTTTCGAAGCCAATTTCATCACAGCTTTTCCTAAAAATGAATCCATGAAGTTATCTAAACCTCGGGTACTGCAACCTTAATGCTCACTGCAAAAAACTAAAATGAAAGTAAATTGTATGAAACATCCAAAGAACCATAAGAGAGTTAAAATAAATCTCCTATAGTTCTAAGAACTATAGAGTAAACCATTATCCTCCCACTGATTTTACAAAAAAATCAGCATGAGATCATTATTTTTCAATTATCCTTTTTATTTTATTATTATTTTATTATTATTATTTTTTTAGAATTGGGAGTTGGAGCTTTGATCCCCTATGTCAAGGTACCCGCGYCTGTCCCAATGCCTGGACCGGGGAGACATCAAGAGTTTTTGGTATTAAGCTCACCAAATTCTTCGAATTTGAGACCTCTAAGCCAGAAACCCCAAGCCGCCTTAATTAAAACACATATAGTTTTTTTTTTTTAAAGGTGATAAAATAAGACAATGAAATAAAGGGAAAACGCCTCGCGAATCCATTGTAAGAGCCTAGAATAATTTTCTACGAACTCCGCACTCGTTCTTCTGCGTTCACACACGAAATTCAAAGACCATAGGGAGATTACTTAGCCCCTAAGAGTCTACTACTTTACTTTCACTTTACTTTTTTCAGCTACCATACGCACACTAACAACAAAAGAACTTCTGGACAATCAAATCAAACAAACATGCAAAATTATATCATCAATGAATCAATCAATCTTGAAGCATAAGATTCAGAGATTATTTCTCAGTTGCAATCACCACAGACACAGAAATGACGAACACAAGACCGCAAATTCTGTAAGAAAAAGGAAAATCAAGCGGAAATGAAAAGGAGAAAGCAGAATCTAATTACCTCGGATTTGTTCAGCAAGAAAACTCTGAGCATAAAGAATATTAAAAACTGAGAGAGGGAGTTTTGAAAGACCGCGAAAAGTCTGAAGAGAAATCAACCGCTTGAATGCGAAGGAAACAATGAAAATTTTGGCGATGAGATTATGGCCGTAGGATCAGAATACGGCTGTTATAGTGGGAGTGTGACAGGGAATTTTAAAATTTTATTGTGATTGGTTCTCATGTCCCACGCTTTTACACGTGCCCTTAGCAGTAAAACTTGGGGATTTTTTTTTTTCACCTCGACATGTATTAATTTTTACCCTAAACTAATTTATCTGAATTAATAGAAAACGAGACCGATCTCGGGTCTACAATTGTTTCTTCTCCTCTTTTATTTAGGGGTGTTAAAAAAATTCGGTGATCCGGACAATCCAATCCAAATCGTAAGGATTGGGTTGGATTAAAAATACTCGAGTTGGATTGGATTGAAATTTGTAAAAGTTTTATTGCTGTGAGTGATGAATTTTTTTAGTTCAACAACCTATTGAGATGTAAATTTAAGTTTTGCTTAGTTAGCAATATCGGTTAGATTTGTTTCATTGGATGCAACAAAATGTTATAATTTTATTTTAGTTTTTCTAGTACATATGTAGGAGTGTGGGATCCAACTCACAAACTCTTGATTGAACATACGTGTCAATTATCACTAAAATATGATCGTTTGGGTAATGTTCGAAATTTTATTCTTACCCATTTGAGAAACTTTTTAATCAACTTTAGTAAGACAGTGATAGTGTGTCTATATATATATATAATTAAAAGTTTAAAAAATATATATTTGGAATTAATATTGAATATATGGACTAGAAATGTAATTTTAATTATATCGCGATTCCAGAGACCCTCAAATTTATAAGGGCCTATTTGATGACACTGTTTCTCAGGTTCAATTTTATTAAAAATCTAATTATTTAATTTATTTTTCATATCTGTAAAAATATTATCATATAGAAAATTTATTAAAAAAACAGTGTTTCCAATTTACTCCAAAACAATAATAAAATATTGTTTATTATTCTTAGTTTACGGATGTTGGCAGTCTACGAATGTTGGGTCACAACGAGAATGTTACCTAATAGACTAAAAAAATACCAGTCTCCAACGATCATTTGCAAGAGCCAGAATCTCACGGATGACAAGCCTCCAATTGTCATTTCCACCGTCCAACAGTAATTTTTTAGGGAATATTTTCAATTGGATCACGTAAAAGCACCAAAGTAGTGAGGAAGATTGGAGTAAGCTTGAGATGAATACCATCAATTAATTAGGGTGTATTTGGTATACAATTGGAATACTGTTTTTTGGAAAGAGTGGAATTTCATATTTTGAATTTTGGACCTTTTTAAATGCAAAATTACATTAAAAAAATATATTTAATAAATATTATATTTCAGATTAATATAATATATTATAAATTATGTAATACTGTAAAATAATAATTAATACACAAACTATAACGATACATGTTAATAAATTAAGAATATTTATAACGTATATGTTAATAAATTAATGAAATTAATTGGTTGAACCACATAATCATTCCATAATTCCTAATTTAGTTGATATAATTTTATTTTAATAATTTATTTATTTGTTAATATTAAATAAAATTTTATAATAAAAARTATTTACTATTAATAAAATAAACTAAAATATTTYATTACTTTAATTAATAATATTAGCATTTTTTGTTGATTAATTTGTAACTAGCTAGAAATAAAGAGAGATGTATTATAGTAATGGTCATATATTTTTATTCCTAYTCAAATTATAGACAATTATAATAAACTAACTTCAACTAATTTATGATCTCTATTCCATAAAATTTATAGTAAATAATATTATACAAAAGATATTTTAATCCCAGTTGATTTTCATTTTAGTATACAACACCTTAATGTATTAAAAATCTTTAATTAAGTCATCTAACGGGAAATCTATTAAAATATTACAATAATTATTGTTTGTCAATATATTTGAACATGTAGGCATGAATCCCAACCCGTCCATCAACAAAAGTCCGACCCGCTCTAACGATTTTGACTGGTACCAATTATCGATATTGGGAATCATATCTCCAAAAAAAAGTTAAACAAGCAGTAATTTAGGCAATTGAACTACACTAACTTCAATATCTACAATAGGTGGATAATGTGTATAAACGAATTATACTAATCTTTTATCCAAAAAAAAAAAAAAAACAAGCAAACAAATTATACTCATCACTGCATTATATTGTCCTATAAACCTTATACACACAAATTTTTACCCATCTTCTAATTATGATACTCCTTTTTTTCTCTTGTTCTTGCAATATCAGCATCCCCTTCCACTGTCCTATAAACAATATACACACTAACTTTGATCCATCTTCAAGTTGTGATACTCTATAGCTTTCCTTTTTCTCTCGTTATTCTAAGAACAGCTAGATTACATCATATTTCATGTTTTTTTCTATAGAATCTGCCATCAGTGGATATACATTTAAGTTGGTGAACCAGGGATGAAAGGTACAAAACCTCTTCCACCGAAAATAGGACGCATGTATCGATCATCGAGCATTCGCCAATAGTAATGGACCGAACGAGTTGGAGTTGTCAACAGCATACGTAGGCTGGGTGGACGGGGAATGTTCGATCCTCCAGCATCGGACCCGGGATCCTCATCGTTGTGCAAAAGAGGATGAACAAGCGACTTCGGTGGAGATTCTGCTTCCATTGTACCATCTATCTGTCTATGACTAGGTGGAAGCATGCATCTTACAATAGGCTTAGTTAACAGCCCAAATACCTGTAAAAAATATAACATCAAGAAGTAAAAAAACCATTCCTAAGACTATTCACATTAGAAATCCTTCGAGCACAGGTATATGAGATGAAAATATGCAAATTTGATGGTGTAAGAATTGAATAGGACTTCACAACTAATTTTATGTTGGAAATATTATTAGGGATAGTAAGGACATACTAATAATTATACGAGGAGTTGATTGTAAATGTAGGGGTGGGAGGGGAATGTAGGCAAGTATTAGTTTAGCGGATTTAGGCTTGAGTGCACTCTAATTACTTGGAAGTTATTGTAGTTCTTTTGTCTTTCAATATCATATTGGTTTTTTGGTTTCTATCACACTGTAATACACTGAACTACAGCGTTATTTCATTGCTTCAACCAAATGAGTGAGAAAGGGTGAATGAACTCAGACCCATATGGATTATGCAAAAGTCAAGGTTTCACCACCAAATACTGCAATTTCATTATAATCACAGCCTCCACAATAGCTAGCAATACCATCAACAAGGAAAAAAGTCACGAAGAATGAACTTATCATCGTTCAACTGGTTAAGACACTAAGTAATCTCTTTAAAGGCGGGAGGTTTCAATCCAACCCACTCTTGTTTGAACTAAAATATGTCGAAATTCAGAGGAGCATCAATGCTTATGATTATCTTGGAGGAATTAGTAGGAGATTTAGATGTATAGATGCCGTTATAGAAAACTAGATGATAAATGTCGTTCATGTCATCATGCAGTGTTGTGTGTGTATGTTTGCTATCATGGTTAAGATTAAGTGAAGCAATCAAAACAACGGTGTGTTAATATCTGAACTTTGTACATCATTTCTCTTACCACATTAGTAAAGAGAACAATTGTGATTGTGCTAGTAATCATGATCGCATTTCCTTGCAGTTGCGTGTGGCCTGAATTTGCGAACTGCAAATATGACAAAACACATCCTTAATCACAAAAAGTCCCTACTTTTGAAAGTGTCCACACACAGCTTAATACAAGGTAAAGCAATTCCAGCATATGAGGGATTGCTTGCACATAAGATATATGAAAATATATTAGTACTACTCAATTAGATTGTCAAGAAAACTTGCCTTTTTTTCCTTGCTTGCTACCAATCTCAATCATGTATTATTCGAGTATCTCACAATGAAACTTGCAGGAATAAGTAGGTAGTCAATCATAGTTTGAACTCATTCTCTCCAAGACCTTACTTTTTCTGTTGAAGCCAATGACCACTGGCTTAGTCTGGGTGGTTATGTGTTGTTTTGATATTACTTGGTAGGAACTTGAACAAGGGAAGAGTTTTTCATTGACTCATAAAAGGGTAATAATATGGAAGTAAATTCGAGTCTTCCCAAACTCCCCCCTCAAGCCAATCTATCTTAKAATTTCTCTACCCAATCATTAACCATTTTTCTTGGCTCCAAGTACAATTTATTCCCCCTGCACCCTCTTTCCTGCCACAACTTTCTGTTCCTAACCAAATATACCCAACTAAAACAACCCCTTCTAGTTTTACCCTTCTGCCCTTCATGTCTCTTTTCCCAAGAATCTCGTGTTGACAGGGACTTATCAGAGTAATTTATAAAGATCAACTAAGTGTTGTATCAAAAATAGCATCTTTCCCGACTTGCTGCATAATTGTGATGTTTAAATTTGTTACCCACATTATAAAAATACAAGAAGGTAATTTCTATCATGTTATATATAAAACTAATGATGAACGGACACAGACACTTTATTTTGAGTCACATGTTCATTTTAGACATCTGACACTTGTGAGACACATGACAAACACTTGTTAACACAATAAACATACGTCAAATTCTAGTTGTACAAATTGAATACGAGTTTGACAATAATTATGTACGTTTCGCATATGCTTATTGACTTAAAATTTCCTTCTAGTATATTAAAGACAAGTAAATTTTAACATACATGTTCTTGTCATGTCCATATCCTATACTTTCATAAAATACTGTGTCCCCGTATCTATGTCTTCAGTCTGTGCTTCCTTGTTAAAAACGAATTGATCTATTGACAATCTTTGAATAGTAAGCAATCTAAGTAAATTTATCTAATTTCAATTTCCGAGGCCTATTAGGAACCATTAATGTTTTTCCTAGGTGAGCAGCAATAGGTGTTCTTCATGATATGCAGATAAGATCTAGCATGAGTCCTTTCATAGTTACTAGTTAGGCAAAAAAATTCCAATGCATCAAAGAGGCTGACATAATTGCCACTACAGTACCTGATTGTAAGCAAGTGCCAGTGACACAGCACCTCTCATAAGCCCAGCCCACCAAATTGTAACCTGATAGGAATATTGCCCATAAGTAACAAGAAACTACTCAAAACAGTTAGATAACATAGGGYCAAATTAAAAGATTGGTCTTCAAACTTCTAAGTTTGTGTCTAATAAATCTTCGTACTTTAAAAAGTTTCTAATAAGTTCCTGAACTTTCAAACTGTGTCTATCTAGTTCTTGTAGTYTAAAATGTTTAGTATCTAACACGTTCTTAAACTTTTAATTTTGTGTCTAATAAGTTCCCACACTACATTAACTCTGTCACTTAATAAGCATTAGACTAACAAAACTAATCACAATCACCTATTAGATACTAAATTGAAAGTATAATGAAATTAAAAGCTTTTTAAAGAATAGGAGTTATCAACAWAACCATTGAGGTTTAGAAACCAAACTTGTAATTTAACCAAAATATAATTACCTGCTGCTTAAACCCAATTTTGGCACTCTCAGACTTTCTAGTCAAGTTGGATATAAAAGAGAGTGGAAATACAAAAGCTGCTCTTGCAACAAGGACTAAACCTAGCAGTACCAGACTCACTCGAGCCAATATCCAAAGCCTGTCAAAAGCCAACAGATTATGTAATAAATAAATGCAGACAGAGAAACACCGTGTGTGGCATAATTTACATGTGCATATGTTCACAATATTCAAAAGATACATGGTTGACAACTTCAACATTCAATGTTAGTGTTGAAACCGTAAGCTTAAGGAAATACATTACGGTAAGTTTAATCTTATATTCACATTTTTAACACTCCCTTCACTTGGGAGCTTGGAAATTAGCACAGTACTCAACAAGTGACCATCAATATTAATCAAGGTTTGAACAGAAGACCATTTTCTTGAAAAACTTATTAAATCACCATTGAAGTCATAAGCTTAAGTTATAACCTTAAAATAGGTAAGGGTAAATTTAATTATGATGATCCTATGAATGAACTATTCATTAACACGTGTAAGAATAGCGAATTTATGATTAGTAGCATCACTACTACAAATTGACAAAACCAAATGTCACCTTTGGCGAACAATTCTCCACTTCTCAATATCCAAAGCATCCATACCAACATATGAGAAGATGAAAATCTCTGAAACATATGAGAATGTTGCAAAAGCATGCCTACAAGGATTAATAAAGAAAACAATGGAATGAAAAAAAAAATTATATCAGTACTTGACAACTTTCAAATACATTCTTATGAAAAAGAGGTATCCAAAGAGACCATTGAAAGAATTAGCATACTTGGTGGTAACTCTTGAACTTTCAGTCACATTATGCCACGTATAATGAGACATGACAATCCCACAAAAGAACACGGTAAGAATACCACTAAGATTGCACAACTGCAATAGATAGCAAATTGCAACCATCATCACAAGTTAGGCGAATTCAAATATGATTTGAATTAAAATTGATAGGCATTTTGCATCAATAGTTCATATTTTTTAAGTCTTACTTCAGCAATCATATAGGAAAGGTAAGGCATTAAAATCATCAAGGCAACCTCACGATCAGTCGAGTGCCTGAAATTTTAAAAAACAAAGGTAAGAACAGAGCAAACGGACTTCCCAACTGTATGTAAAATGTAATGATGCATACTTGTCAGCTTCATTTGTATGGATTACAATATAATGGTTGCTTTTTTATATCTATGAGTTTTCGAGCTAGCTTGCACGCATCTCAATTAATCTCACAGGACAACTACTAGATGTTACGATATTTAGTTGCTAAGAAATTCATAGGATTTTAAATCCTAGGTAGATGACTATCATGGTTTGAACTCATTCCTTCTACGACTTTTTACTTTTGCACAATAAAACTACTAGGGGAACCCATAGTGGTTGACTACAGCATAATGTTTGTGTTAACCTTTTACCATTCGTTTAAGATTTTAGTTTCCGAGTTAATAATCTTACGTGTAACTCTGCCAAACTAACCATTTATTTAAGAAAAATAATACTTAGCTGCTGATCTTAGCACCTATCTCACACAAAATTTGACAGCTTAAAATTCGAAAAACAGCAAAATATCCATTTTTCTACGTCTCTCTCTCCTAGCTGTCAAAATTTAATAGGAGTTAGTAAGAGATGATTGCTAATCAGTTAGTACTTAAGTATTGTTCTTTATTTAAATAAAACAAAATTGTTCTGTGGAACTGTAACCAATAATAATTACAAAAAGTGTTAAAAGGATAGTGACACAATCCCAAACCATCGCTCACCTAGAAAGTATTCTTTCTGCAAAATAAAATAACATACATGTTCCAACAATATAGCAGGAACACTAAGTCACAGTAGGTTCTGAACTTCTGATCGATAAGTTGTCATTTAGAAATAAAACTTACAGTATAGCAATCCACTTCAATTTACCCTACTCCAAAATAAGAAAGTTCATCAGCAATTCCGCTAATTCAAAGTTTTATAATAAAATTATTTCTATCCATGATAAATGTTTGATGGAACACTTTAAGTATAAGAAATGAACTTAATGAACAGAGGGAGGATAAGAATAATATAAATTCAAAAAACTGGTGATTGAGAAAACCAAAAAACAAATTGTTCTTGCCTGCCAAAGTATAGTTTCTTTATGATGAATGCACTGGCCAACCCAACCTGTATGTTAAAGAAAGGAATTACTATATTGGATCTGGAAAATAACAAAAAATGAGTCTCAAACTCTATAAAATATAAAAAAATGTGTCTTAAATCTTAGGTAACTAGCCACCTTAGTTCAAGTATATTCCCAGGCCCCATATCTTCCCAAACCCCATTAGATATTTGTAATTTTTGAATGTTCACTTTCTTAAGATTTTAGTAGAGTTCTGTACTATTCTCGTTCCCACATGTCACACATTTCTCAATGGGTCACCAAATAGATTCTAACTTAAAGATTCTTTTTTTTTTTTTAATATCACACGTCTCAACTAGTCCCTGAGCAGCCATATAATCTTACTGCATTTAGTTGCCAAAAAAACTAACAAGATTTTAAATTCTAGCAAGACTACCACCATAGTTTGAACATGTTCCCTCAAAACATATTTCGAGAGGAGACTCACCAATACTCCCAACGAGCTGCTTGCGAAGAATAAATAGAGAAAACTTCCAAGAAGCTCAAAAGCATTGGTTGAGGTGATGTGGGAGAGGTCAAACCTCTGGATTGCTTTGAAAAGTACAATGGAGGTAGCATCATTAACAACGCCTTCACCAAAGACTAGACTATACAGAAAAGGAGTCTCATCCCGATCAAGCACCTGCATCGTTAGAAGCAAAATTAGCAAATTTTGGTGCATAGTTTTTTTTTTTTTTTGGATAAGGAATTTTGTTACATAGTTAAGTGGCATATATTCCAATGGAATCAAGATTTACCTGCAACGTGCAAACACTATCTGTGGCCGAAAAGATTGCTCCTAGGGCTGCGAGTGACAAATAAACAATGAAGGGTAAAGACGCACAAAGTAACTGGCTAAAACTGAATAATATTATTAATCCTCTTAAAAGAACTTGAGAGTTAGAAGAACATTCTGCCAACTAAAGCATATAAATACTGATGTTGAAAATTGGTAAACTTAAAAGTCAGTAATTTCGCTCGTTTAATGAAGGGGTAATTTTTCTTTCTAGTCCCTAACATTTTTTTGTTTTGTTTTATTTTTTTTTTCTAAGCACAGGAGMGGGTCGAACTCACAATTGGTTGGATATATATGTCAATTGCTGCTCGTTTGTTTGTTTTTAATTTAGTCTTTATGGGTTAAAAAAGTTTCAWTTTAATCCATTAAGTTTTATCATTCTTCAATAATACTCCTAATTTTGACTARTGATAAACTTATCTTGAACCAATATAAAATTAAAAGAGGAATTAGGTTATTAAAAGAGAAAATTTTCTAGTTTCTTTTCCAAAGTTCTAAGAGGTTTGCATAAATGTCAACTTTTCTAAATTTTTGACAACTCGCATGTCTGGTAAGCTTATAAACGGTTAATTTTAACATTCATCGATATAAAGAATATAATAGAATAATGTTAAAATATATGGGACCTGGTGGATATAAAACTTTTTGGAGAGGCTGTATAATTTTTTTTTTAAAGGTATAAAAATAATTTTGAACATATGGATCATATTTAGTTTATATATTTTGATATTAAATGGTTAAAATATAAGTTCTAGTTAATATATTTTGATATTAAATGGGTTAAAATATAAGTTATGTCCAGCTTTAAAATCATTTATAATAGATCTTTGAATTTTATATAGATCTTTATACTTTCCATATTTGTCTAATAGGTTCATAAATTTTTAAAAAGTCTAATAGGYCCTTAAACTTTCAAACTTGTGTCTAATAAATCATTGAACTTTCAAAAGAGTCTAATAAGTTATAGATCTATTAGACATAAAATTGAAAGCTTGTGAATTTATTATATAAAAATTTGAAATTTTTTAGATCTGTTGGACATTTTTTTTAAGTTTAGAAGCTTTTTCGGGTAGACACAACTTATAATTTAACCAATTACTTCTTTTTTTTGTTAGTTAAACAATTGTGGGAATGGAAATTGAATCATAGCCTTTTTAGATGGTAATAGGCATCTTATCCACCTAATCATATTCAAATTGACTTTAATTAATTAAATTTATTTAATATAAAGCATAACTACAATTTCTAAATAAATATAGAAGGAAAAAAATGAAACTAGAAATAATAAATCATTTTTTCCTTTAATAGGAATTATAGATATTTTATGCAATTAATTGTTTTTAAAACAATTTAATAACAAATAAAAAATATCTTACCTGCAAATTGACTTTAAGCAATTAAATTTATTCAATAGTAAGTATAACTAAATTTTCTATATAAATATAGAAGAAAGGAAATAAATTTTAAAATAATAAATTATTTTTCTTTTTATAGGAATTCAAGATTTTTTTATGCATTGAATTGTATTTAAAATAATTTAGTAAAAAATGAAATTTTTTTATTTATTTACATTTATATTTGACATCGAGAAAGAATGAATAAAATTTAAAGAATAAACTTATATATATATTTGTGTGTATTGTATTTGAGTCGTCTAAATTATAGTATATTTAAAGATAAAATAAAAAGTTTAAATGATTTCATTTAAATGAAAAAAAAAATCTCAAAATAAAAATTGAGTTATAATTTAATTAAAAAAAAATAGTACTAACGCTGCCGTTTGTTTTTTCCTAAAATATATATATATATTATTGTTTCTTTCTTCTGAAAAATATAAAAGCTGCTACAGGGCTAAAACTCGGTATTTAATAGACTACTACAAATATGGCTTTTCTAAAAAAAAATTAATGATGTTCCAACTCAACATAGATCCTCCCCGGTGAGGAACTAAATTAAAATTTTACAAATAATATAGACTAAGTTGAAGAAAATTTAAACATCAATAATTAAAAAATATATTTAGCCAAATAAAAATTTAATCAAAATTATGCACCGGCTTTATAGACACAAATTATTAAGGAAGAAGGCTAGAAATATACCAAAATAATCACCCACTTCTAAGTAGCCAAGGTCCAATGTCTTGAATAAATTGAGTGAACCTGTATCAAAGGTCTCAACGTTATTATTGAATCATTGTTGCTGTTTAATTTCATTAATATTAGACACGATATGTTCTCGTTTCTTATTTTTTTGCTTTTATTTACCATTTAAGTAAAACATATGTTTTTGGTAACTAATTTGWTTCTCATTTCTCATTTTTAAAAAACGTTTTTAAAATTATGTAAATTTTAGAAATAATAAAATCAAGTTTCTTATTTTTTATTCCATTTTTGAGTTTTTTTCCAACCAATAATAAATATTTTAAAAAATAAGTATTAAATTTAATTTTTTTAATATTTAATTTAAAAAATAAATTTCATATAAAATTTTTTACTATTTTTTATTTATATTTTTTATTTAAAATTTTAGAAAACCAGAAACAAAAAATTGCTATCAACATGTTTCTTTTTCTTTTTTTAATTAAAAAAAAAGAAAAAGAACAGAAAATATTTTTATTAATTAAAAAGAAAGAAACAATAAAAATGAAAAACTAAAAACGAGAACTATAATCACCCAACTATCCCAACTCTGTATTGTTAAGAAAGTACCTAATGATATAATGAGAAATGAGATCACAGTACCAACAGCACCGAACAACATGATCATCAGAAAATTTCGGAAGAACTGTTTCTTTTTCACCTGAAACCTGAAAAAGTAAATCAAACTCAAAATAATGAAGACAAGTAGTAATTGAAACATACACAACTTGACCCAATTACATTTAGTTGTAAATGAAATTTGTAAGATATTRAATCATAGRTAGGTAGTCACCAAAATTTGAACTCGTTCTCTCTAAGTTCTTTACTTTTTTTTATTGGCCCGAGTGACCACCCGACCCGACCAACTTAGAGTGGTTGATGGCCTAGAAGTTGCACTTTATATAAATAATTCCAAAAGATTTACCCAGCATTAAATATTATAGGTGGAAGAACATAAATGAAGAAAAGCTCTTCATTAAACACTAGGATGCGAGAGTGTCTGCCACTGCTTGTTAACAAGATGAAAGTTCCAGTTAAAAGGCCCTACAGAAAACACAAACAAATATCACAACACTGAACAAGTTAATCATCAAAATACTATTTTCTTCTTTAACCTTTCAAAAACTTCGTTTTAGTTTTGTGGTTTTTAAAAGTCATCGGTTCTAGTTCCTTAATTTTATTTTTAATCTCATTTTTTCTATCACAATTTCAACAATTCATCCAATATATTTTTTTAAAGGTAACAATGACATTGTATTAAACGGTTTCGTTACATGTCGAATTTATGTCAAAATTTTGCAAGTAAGGATCAAAATGGACATTTTAAGAATCACAAAAATAAACCAAAGTTAAAATAGCCATGAAAATAGAAACTTAAACCAAATTTGAGGTAGAATCTGTCAACATAGCGTTAAACAAAATGCAACTCACAATGAAAAGGGCAGTGACTGATTCGTTAATCCAACGACTTTCCTCAAGAAGATGACCAATTACAATACAAGCACAGAGAAGCAACACAAATAATGTGATAGCACGCTCTTGAGGGTCTCCTTCCGCACCCAAATTCATCGCAAATTTTCCTAAAAACGAATCCACGAAGTTCTTCAAATCAAAATTATTTAAGTAAATCAAATCTCATACACAGTTCTAAGAACTACAGAGTAGAACCATTAGCATAAATTCAGCATAACAACATCAATTCGTTGAATATAACTTSGTTTTTTCTGTGTTCACACACGAAATCCCAATGCCAGAGGGCGATTACTTAGCCCCTAAGAGTCTACTCTTTTACTGGCCATTCGTACGCTAACAACAAAAGAAGTTCTGAAAAATCATCAGGATGATCAAATCAAACAAACAAGCAAAATTATATCATCAATGAATCGATCAATCTTGAAGCATAAGATTCAGAGATTGTTTTCTCAGTTCAATCGCCACAAACACAGAAATAACGAACACGAGACCGCCATTCTGTAAGGAAACAAAAAAATCAAGCGGAAATGGAAGGATAAAGCAGAAATCTGATTACCTTGGATTTCTTCAGCAAGAAGAGTCTCAAATTAAGAAGATTAAGAAATGAGCGAGAGGCCAAGAGAGGGAGTTTTGAACGGGTGAAAATAGAAATTTTAAGGTTTTTTTTTTTTTTTTTAATATTACACGAGGTGAGCTGAGAACAAAAATTAAAACAAATAAAAGCAAGAATATTACCAAACGGCCAAACTGCAAAAAAAAAAAATAATAATAATAATAATAATAAAAAGGAAATAAAGTCTAAAAAGAAATCAACGGAAAATTTTGGTGATGAAATAATGGCCGTAGGATGAGAATATGGTTTGTTGAGGTGTGAGTATGGCAGGGAATTTGAAAATTGTATGTGATTGGTTCGAGGGTTCCAATATCCCACGCGTTACACGTGGTCTAAGCAGTAAAATTTTTGGAAAGTTTTTTAAGTTTTTTTTTTTTATGTGATTGGTTCTCACGCTTTACACGTGGTGGCATTAGCAATAAAAATTTGGAGGAAAAATCAATTTTATTTTAGGTTTCCTGCACTTCTAATTTTAAATTAGGTAAAGTGTTGGGGTAACCTTTACTTTAAATTTGAATAGATGTTTATTTCAAGAATCGTTACAAATAAAACTCTACAATGCGTTTAATGGTTGAGACTAATTGAGATAGTCGAGAGATTAAAGATCTTCAAAGATGAATCTCGAGAATCAAGATAGGGTTTGATGACCTTACTCTTGCATTATGGTCATAAGCACTTCAATTTTCTTTTCTCCAGTCTCGTGAGTTAATGGTCAGATTTTTTTTTTTAATATCTCTTCGATTTTTCTTTCTCTCTCTTTTTTTAAATTCAATGCAAAACCGTAGAGGTGGAGATTCGAATAACATCTTTTGGTTAATATTATATGTTTTAATCTATGTTTAAGGTAGGCAATATTTATTATATTTATTTCATTCATTATGGGTCCAACTAATATTGGAATTTTATTACTTCTTCCCAAAAAGAGATACTTTAAAATTAACTTTAATTATATATTTATTTTATCAAATATAATTTAAATTATGAAATTGGTCCATGTGGTTTGCACAAAGTTTCACTTTAGTTTTTTATAAATTTCAAATTTAGATTTTATAATTTGAGCTTAGTTTGAATTTGATTGTCGTAGTCTTAAAAGTTTCAATTTGGTACTTGCAGTTTCATTTTTGTTCCTATCGTCTAATTAAATCTATATAGTTGTCCCTAAATTTTGTTATATTCACTGGATGAAACCATCCATTTTCTTTAATTTTTTACTCAGCTTAATTAAACTCTAATACAGTCTGAAATATAAAACTGCCCTATGAAAAAAAAAAATTGGCCAATATGATAGTGACAAAGATGATTTTTGAAGTTCGACTAGACCAATATAAGGACCAATTGATTTTATCACAGGAATTATAATAAAACTAAGTCCAAGCTATAGATATTTAATTTGAACTTTTAAAATCGTAGAGACCAAATTTGTAATTTAACATATATGAACCAGTTGTCAAATAATAATAATATTAAGATTTTTTTAGGTTAAATCATTAATTTAGTCGATTTGGATCTTTGTCCTATAATTTTAAATTTTCATTTTGTTTGTTATTATTTGGTTAAATTTCATAAATCTCTATTATCGCATTCCACTAAAACGAGCACAACTCAACGGATTAAGAGGTTGTAAATTTCAACCACACCCCACAGTTGATAAAAAAAAAGTTATGGATGTTAAAAAAAAAACGTTTAGATGAATTATGAAATTTAGTCAAATCATATAGATCAAACTAAACTCAACCACGGGGCTGAAAAACTTTTTAAATCATAGAAAGCAAATTACAATAAAACTCAAATGATAGCAATCAAACTGGTTTCTTCTTTTTTTTTTTCTTTGAAAAATTACCTTTTTACCAAGAAATAGTTTTCCTTTAATTTTTTTCCCTTTAAATTTTGTATTCTTGCACTTTTGTCAAAAGTTTAGAAAATGTTTCATTTTAGTAGTTATTCTAACTCCTTCTTAGTTTTGCTCATAGTTAGATTACAAAAATACCCTCATATTAAGAAAAACAAAATAATTGAATATTGATTGTTTCCAAAATTATCGTTGGTACTCAAGAAATTAAAACAATTAAATAACACAAAATTACAAAACTTGGAAGTGAAAAGAATCAATTTTGGACCATTTTGTTCCTTGTGCGTAGATGAATAAAAACAAAATGGAAGGCCTTCACGGGAAATAAGAATTTTTGGTAAAAACAATAATTTATTAAATGCATGAGATACTATTTTGTCCACAAAATTTGTCTACCAAAATACAGTTGAACGGATGAGAATAATACTAAAATATAGTTCAACTGATAAGACATATATATTCTCGATCCCTGAAAGAAGCCTTTCAAATAATTATTACATTATTTTCAGTCTAGGATCTAATAAATAAAAAAATTTAAGGCGAATGATGGTAACAGGTGCAACAAAGATTAAAACTTTCTAAAATTAAAATCTCCCCACGATTATATCCCAATATTTCTCTAGTGATTTGTTAAAATTTTAAATTATTTTAAGGATTTCTAATAGTATTTTTCATAATTATAAAATTCACTGCCAAGTTAAAGGAAAGGTGTTTATTGTTAGTTTTACGAGTTTCAATGATCGTGTTTGGTCTCACTTGAATGGTGATTTTGGAAAATCAATTCTAATCAAATCTCTTTTACTCACCTTAAAGTTCGAAAAAACGATTCCAATAAATTACACGAATTGGGTCCAATAGAAAAAGTGATGGCGAAAACAAAATTGAAAAAGTAAAGTATATTAGTAGACTACTCAAAAGATGACCAATTAAAGTGGAGTCCACTTAAAATATGACACGTGGCAATCATAATTTTGGTTCATTCACACATGTCGCACCTTGAATCAATTGAGAATCAAATACTTGATTCCCTCAATTTATTGTTGGAAATATCAAAAGAAAAATATTTTTTAAAAATATTTTTTTACCTTCAATTTATTGTTTTAGCAAAGCAAAGTAACAATATATTTAGAATTGGGAGGAATATTCAAATGCGTTTTAAATTCATTTATGAAACTAATTTCGTAAATTAATAATTTCCATTATTTTATACCTCCGTTACTTGTGAAGTGATGTAAAAAATAGTTATGTAAAAAATAGTTGGGTAAAATACATTTTTATCCCTGGGTTTGARGAGAAAAATGACAATTTAGTCTCTAACCTTTAAAACTAGTTCTAAATGGTCAGGTTATTTGACCATTAATTGACTAATGGAAGAATGATGTGACACAAATGAATTGACAAATTTTAAACGAAGGTGGCAATATTAAATAATTTTATATTATTTTTATCAATTTTAAACTTTTTTCTCTTCCCATCTCTGATCCCTTCACTTCCTCTACAGATAATGGAAAGGAAGGCTTCTGGTGTGAATTATGGTTGCTCTTCTGGGACTTTTGGTGGTGGTCACTAAATTCGCCGTTGAGGGCATGCAGATTAAGATTAAGATGCTTATTTTTTACTTAGATTTATGTTCGTTTCTTGAGATTGATTGTCTGAAATTTCTTTGGTGGATTTTCTGTTTGGATGATGAGAAAATTTGTGTGAGAGAAATTGAAAGAAAAAGTTGTTGAAAGTTGTGATTATGAACATAAACTTGTATGGTTGAATTTGAAGATCTAATTAGAAATTGTATCAAAAGGAGTTGTTGAATTAGAAATGCAAATTTAGGTATGAAGAAAATGACAAAGAAGGGAAGAGAATTGGAGAAGAAGGGGAGAAACAGCTAAACTTGGAGAAGGAGACGGGAGNATAAAAGTAAATATTTGATTATTTAATATTACCACCTTATTTAAAATTTGCCCACTCATTTACACGCAAGAACAAAATTGGGAACTGGTCCTTTCACCTTCCTATATTTCACTTTTCAATTAAAACAAGTTTCTACCATTGTGAAATTTATGTACCCCAAATTAGGGTTTCTAGAGAGAGAAACAACAAGAATTGTAAAGTATTTTTTAGTAACAGTTAAACCAAAAAAGTATATTTTACCCAATTTTATCCAAAATAGTTTTACCATAGTTTTACTCCATGGTATTTTACAAATAAACATTCTAAACTCTTTTTAAAATTGCTTTCAAGATAATGAATTTCTAGCACAACCCAACCAAATTATTTTCTATCTAAATTCTCTTTTAGGACCAACAACAACTCCTCCAATATAGTAGACAAATGGTTCATAACCTCAATCGGGATAAATGAAAAAAACACAGGCACACAAAAAACAAGAGTCCACCAAGGGAAAACAACAGTTAAAAGAAGGACTTCCAATCCAAAAGAATTTGATCTAACTAATAAGATAGAACCCCATAAAGAAACATTAAATCTCACAAGCTCCCAAACTGCCTTGTTGTTTCTCTCCACCCCTAAAAATTCTATTGTTCCTTTAGAACCAAATTCCCCATGCCTCCGAAAAAAACAACCTTGCCACAAAAACCTCCCTTCTCACAGAAAGGAGAAGCCAAGAGCACTTCCTCCACCATAACCCCCCAATCTCTAGGCTGGGCCCAAGAAATTTTAAACATTCTCTATGCCGGGCCCAAGAAATTTCAAACATCTCAAACAACTAACTCCAAATCTTCTGGGCAAATTTGCCATGACAAGTGCTCAAGACTCTAGAGTCTTTGAGAGAGTCTTGTTTGCAAAGAAGACACCTAACTGATCATCCTCAATCTCAATTTCCTCTATAGTTTCTATCAATCCTACTTTTTTTTCTTTTATGAAAAGCATGGAATAAATGTTTGTGCTTCAATGAGTAAAAATTTTGTTCGTGTTAAATTTTACATTTCATGAACAAGGCCAAAATTATAGATAGATGAAATCAGCAAAGTTAGAAAAATTTATTTTCAAGATTTGGATCAAAAATCAAAAATCAAAATGTTTTGAGTTAAATTTGTACACATTCTCCCCTGACGCAGAAATAGCTGATAAACAATACTACTCTGCTGATGATGACGAGAATTTTAGCCCTAAATTTGAATAAGTGTTACCAATTTAAACTTTCATCAATTCTAAACTAATCGATGATCCTTTTGTAAAAAGGAAACAGCAAAATTAAGAGCAAGAGAGCCTCAGATTAGCATTTTGGCACATTATTCATCGCAACAACAACCCATGTAGAAATCTTCTACACAGAGCGCAAATCGTATTGCCGCGGCTCATGCCTGAAAAATGTTCGTCATCATCAGCAAGCAACAGGAAAATTGTTTCACGGATTTCTTTCAAAATAAAGAACACACGACCGATTTCGCCTTTGAAATCATCGAAACAACCAACAAAAAGAACGGATCGTAGCCGATAAAGCTCCAGGAGAAACAAGCAGATCCTTGCGTTAGAATCTGAAGTTAAATAATCAAATCACAAGAAGAAGGAAATTGGAATACATGATCGTGGCGGCCGGATTCCATTGCTGCGAAACGATTTTCTCAGCTGCCAAACAGAGCGAAACCCTAACGGCTCTCGAAGGAACTGCGCTAATGACGAACGACGAGTTTCTAGGGCTTCTTGCGAAAGAATGGGTATATATATAAACGATTTTGGGCAATTTACAAAATTTTCTCCAAACTAGTAGTAATTTGATTAATTGCAACGGCTTGAATTTTTAATTTATGGTTTAAAATTTTTGTGCTTCTTTTATTTTCTTCTATAAAAGTTTTTTTTTTAAGTAAGAATTTTAAATGTTGTATTTTATATTTAAAATTAGTTTGGTCCTCCAATACCCTATTTGATCTCTTCCTTTTCCATCGAGCCTTGAATTCGCACTAGTACTAGTATATGGTGATATCCAACTCGAAGTTCGGGGTGACTTCAAAATTCTGGTAACATTTTTCCCTTCCTGCGCGCTGGATCGATTGTGGATGTTCGTGCAGGAAAGGTTATGCTCGGGCATGTGGTCGACGCGTTGAAATGCCTTTGCCATCGAAAATCAAAATCTTTCAACCAGGAGAACTAATTGGATTGTTGCGAGCGGAACGAATGGGATGCTTTTGTCTACTTTCATTTGGTTACGAAGTTGATGTAATTTCACAATGTCAATTCCTTTTAAAACTACGTGGACAAAAACGAACGTTTTAACGTAGTAAGAAGCAAAAATATTTATACCACAAAACTTCAAAAAAAAAAAAAAATTCCTTGTTATCTCGAGTTTGTCCTCATCATATCTATAAATCGGAAAATAACTCGATATCAATGATATCATCAATCCTTAGTTTAAGTAACCTTACAAGTTTATTATTGATAAATTTAATATATCTGTGATAAATATGATTTTAGACACATCATTGATATAGCTAATATACCTAATATAAGTATGTATTAGTTGATATAGGTATATCAATGCAATTTTCTCCATTACAAAAGAACTAGGCCGTTTTAAGGGTTTTAAGGGTATAATCCAGTTTTCCAATGAATTGATAATTCTTAGTTACATTATCTTTATGGATAATTTAGCTGCGAAGTATATTTTATGAACTTTTCAAAAAAAAAAAAAGGATATTTTATGATTTATCTTCAATAATTTTATGTGAATACGACATAGGCCCAATATTGTTAGGCATGAATGGGCCTTGGAAATGAGCCCAATAAGGATGTCTAGATTAACGGGCCTTGGCCACGTCCAGATTAATCAGCCCATAAGAAGTTTCAATGAGGAGATTGCTTTTGATTATTATTGAAACATATTGCTCTTAGTATTACTCTAGTATTACTTTCTCTAATATTATAAACTTTTGTATTTTTTTTAGTAAAAAATGGGGCGGAAGATTTGAATTTATGACCCTATGATCAGAAATAGGTGTCAATTATTATTGAGCTAAACTTAGGTTGACAATATTATAAATTTCTATACTTTAGAAAACAGATAATTTTTTAGGTACAACATGTGAGTGGGGATCGAACTCGCAATCTCTTAGTTTGAAATATATGTCAATTATCGTTGAGCTATGCTCGCTTTGACGAAAAGAGATAATTATATTAGTAACATAGTATAAAATTTAAAATTCTATAAAAGTATCCTGATTTAATCAAAGTCTACCTTAAATATGCCATAAAGTATATATTAGTCATAGTTATACTATATTAAAAAAATGTTGTAAGTGTAATATTTTTAAAAATACATATTAGTTTTATATTGAAAATTTCACTCAGAAAATTATACATTATGCTTTTATTAGAAGACAAATATTACCAATTTCAGTCCAACCTTTTCGTTTTGTACTAAATAGATGGTAAGAACGTACCATTTCTTAAAGTAGAATGATTTATAATTTCAAAAAGAATAATACAGGGAAAAGTTTACTAGCAGACAAAAATATTTTAATAAAATTTCAAATAATTTAGCAACATCTTGTTTTGTATTTTCTTTAATTATTTTATTTGCATTTGACATGATAGATATTTAAAGAAATTTAAAAAGTATGTTTAGGTTATTTTTTTAGAGTAGTTTTTTTTTTCCCTAGAAAACATATTTATATACTCCCAAATCACTCCTGGTTCATCTCCTCAAACAGACGAACACTAAAAAAAATGGTTATATTATTATTTTCATTTGTACATTTTAACCCTAATCTTTTTTTTGTTTTTGTTTATAAAAATTCCAATTTACCAAAGCATTTACGAATCACAAAAATTTAATGAATATTATCCCTCTTCATTTCCGTACAATAAATATGAAGTATGGAAATTTGAACTTTCAACTTAAAAAAAAGAATACTACCGAACTGGATAACTTATTTTTTTTTATCATACTCACAAAATTTAATAGACTTTTAAATGGTAAGGATATAAGATTATTTAGCAGTGCGTGATGAAATAGAAATTTTAAAAATACAAAAAGACAAAATTAGAACCCGAATGAACTCCATGAGCTAATTTTATAAGGAAAAATATAAAGCAAATAAATTTACACATTAATTAAGTGGGGGTCAAGCTAGATAGGTAGGTTATAAACTCGGTACATGTACTTTTGATTTTAGTTCATGTACTTATGACTTTTGTTATTTTTAATTTTTTTTATTTTCAAAATGGTTATTTTAGTTCATGTACTTTTAAAAAGATATCTTTTTTATCCGTATTGGTAACATTTTAACCCAATTTACACACAGTATAAATTAATTATGAAGTGTGATGTTAAAATTGTGGTTGAAAAAATGAGATATAAATGAAAAAGAACGTACCATAATCAGTAGCTGTCTAAAATAAATAAACATTAAAAATATCGAAATGTTTTGAAAATAGATAAAAAATATCTGATCGAAATTGTTTTTTTCTTTTTTATTTCCTGATGTATGAATCATATGCCAAAAAAGAAGTGGGAAAATAAGAAAATGCTTCTCATCATTCTTAGTATTTTAATATTTTTATTTTCAACCTTATACCAAAAAAGTTTTGGGTGTTATTGGGTGGGTTTTCTCCAATGAATCTCTTTGCCTACGGACCACGTTTTTATTTATATGACTACTTTTCAAAATGTCTAGTCGTCCATTTACTAATTTCTTTCATATATTATAATTTAATATACTAACCATTCTAAACTTAGACGTGTAAGTTTTTCTTCATGAGAAGTTGATTCACAGTAATAAGTCCAGTGTTGTATATATAATGAAGTTAATATTGACCAAGAACATAATCAATGCTAGTCATAGACGAAAACGGCGATTACGAAGAGGAAATTGGAGCTAAAGATAGATCATTAGTAGGCGACATGATCGAAGCTTACAAATGAAAATTCGATCGAAAAATGGATTTCAACTCTGATACTATAATAAGACTGAACGAGAACAAATTACTATTCTTATTAACTAATAACATGATACAATTATTCATATAAATACAAGTGTCACTAACTTATCATAACATAAAGAAAGAAGAAAAAAATTAACTAATCAATTACTTAGTGCTTACGATTATTTCAATTTAATGCTAAATCATATCACCTCACCTAAATGAATCATTCAACGAGATTAAAAGTTGAATTCTCTAAACTAGAGGGATAAAATAGTAATTTGATGAAAATATGACAATAACAAAAGTTGGTCGTCGTCCAATTTGTACACATAAAAATCACGAGGTGGGCCCCGTGGTCCAGTCGTCGGAGCACGTCAGACATGGTCAAAAAAGGGCGAGGCTAATCAATCAACGACAACTTCAGCCGTCCGATCAAAATCTGGGCCCCACACGACCGCCCATCGAGAAAATAAAAAGAAATAGAAAAGAGAAAAAAAAGTACCTGCAGATGCAGCGGATAACTCTTAACTCAGAGGGGAAGCAAATATTTCCATTTCCATTTTCTTTCTTTATTTCCTTTAAAGGAGTTTATTTTTATTTTTGAAATAAATAATAATAATTGAGCAGTAAAATATTATTTATTAGTGGGTCCCTCAAGAGCTCCCATTATAGCCAATGATGTAACACTCTCATTAACTAAAAGTTAAAATTACAGATTTGTGGTCTATGAATTGGGCAAAGTTTGAATTTCTCTCCGTAATTTTAATTTGATCGGTCACGATTTGGTTAAATCTCACGGGTTTGTTTATAAATTGAGTTTTATCTCGAAAATTTTACATAATTTCTTCTAATTTTATACTTAGCACTTAATTTTAATACGTTTATGTAACCCATAGAACAATTCTATGTAAAAATAAATGGCAAAAACAATTTGAAATTTTTAAAATTACAAGGCCAAATTCAAATATTTTTTAGTACAATAATATGTAAGAACTGTAAAGTTGGAGATACATATATTAATCAATTGAGTTAGATTTAGATTGGTGATCAAATTCCAAATTTTGTCCAAATGATAGAGACTAAATTTATGTTAAATACTATTTTAGTCCCTATATTTTCAGTCTTGGTTAATTTTAGTCACTATACTTTGGAAAATGTTCATTTTGTTCCTTATACTGTTAACTTTGCTTCATTTTGCTAAAAGCAAGCATAGCTCAACTGTAATTGACATATATCTCGAGGCCGTGAGTTCGATCCTCCACTCCCACATGTTGTATTAAAAAAAAGAAAAAAACCTTGGTTCATTTTTTTCCTCTGTATTTTGAAAATGTTTACAAAATTTTAACACAAATTTTACAAATAACAAAAACTATACAATATAAAGTAAGATTTACATGTTAAAAAATATATCGATTGTAGTGTTATATTGAAATCGTAATAGAATAAAATTTTAAGAATATATAGACTAAAATTAACTAAAGTTAAAAACACATTAGAACATTTTGAAAGTACATGAACTAAAGTCGAAAGTACAAAAYCGAACAAATATTTTAACCATAAATTTATAACCTTAACTGAATTTTGAGCATTTAATTTTAGTGTCTTGTCGTTTGATTTTCCATGACCTATATGGAATTAATTGAACTGTCCCCTCACCCGAAAAAAAAATCATTAAATCTAATTTGTTTATTTATTTACATTTATTTATTGTTGCTGCTGTTGTTGGGAAAATTCGTTGGAATCAGATTTTACTTTCAGGTGTCACATTTATGAATAGTCTTAATAACATCATCATAATTTCATATTATTTTGTCTTTTTAATAAAAATTTTAAGGTGTGGTTGCAATTATGTTGCAATTTTTGCCCCCATGTCGATGTCCTAGGTTTAAATCCCGATTTGTTGGTCCCATCTCAATCCTTTAATACGAACTACATTTCTACGAGACATATGGTCCTATGTGTTTTGACCTCTCTTACTTTTTTCCTACAATTTATTTTAAATAAAGTGACACTAGATAGTTCGATCAAACTAGAGATAGTCTTGAGAAGCTAAACATCGAGGTAGGTGTCTAGCCATCTGTAACTATGTAACAAATTCCACACACAGTTTAATCGAATAGAGACAAGGGACCCCTTATATTTCATATATAGACAGAAGAGTCATTTCATACTAAGGTATGCTAATCTGATTCCTCGTCTTTAGAGTATAAGTCAGATTATTACTAACTTGAGCATCATAGTGGTTATTCTCTTTGTGCAGATATTTTCTCACATAGCTCGCTGTGAATAGCTCGATTATATCCACTTCACACGTGTTCTTAGAGCTATTCAAAATCCAGTATATAAACATTAATAATGGGTGAATGCTACAACCCATGTTTGAAATATATATATATATATATATATATATATAGATACATTCGTGACATCGTATTCTAACGAAACAAACAGAAAATTTCTTATCGAGTTAATTGAAAAAATCCATAAAATGATAGCGCCTTTTTTTTTTTAATGACAAGTCCATATATTATTTCCGTGGAATGCATTTACAATAAAGATGGGGTAAAAGGATGACATTTAAGTTTAACTACGTCAAAATGATGCGTACAGAATAAATACATAAAATGACAACTAAAAACCGACATTATTTGTCTACCTTTTGATGACAGCTACAAACTATCATCTTTGATTTTATTTGCGAAAACTTCCTTTAAAAGAGGCGCATTTTTATAAACCTGTCATCTTTTGGTAGTCTATCGTCATTTATAGAAATTCCAATTGTCATCTAAAGTCGAAATTGTTGGAGTAACAGAATATATTTATTTAGGTTAAGTTTGAAATTTCGCATAGGACTGGGATGTTAGATAATTAGTCTAGCTTTGGTTATTATTTAGGGCCGTTTAATAACTTTTTGGTTTTTGGTTTTTATTATTTTTGGTTTTTGGTTTTCTGTTTTTAAAAAACAAAAACTTTTGTTAATCATTTTTTGTTTTGTTTTTAAAAATCAAAAAACCAAAACATGTTTGGTAACCATTTTTAGTTTTTTGTTTTTAAAAAGTTAAAAAATTGAAAATACATAGAGAAAATTTTATGTAGAGTATAGATGACAATGGTGTGGGTGCGAGTGAGAATGCCCTTCGTCATTCTCGTGCTCGTGAATATTTTTAGTCTCCGTCTCCACCTTGTTCTTGGGTCCGAGAGATGTTCTCGAGAAAAATTATCGATTTTATAATTGTTTTTAATTATTTTTAGAATTTAAGTATAAATAAAGTGTAATAAATATATATTAATTATTTAAAAAATGGAATCGGGGACGGGGTCGGGACATGCATTTCCTATTTTTTTGGATCTGACCCTGTGGAAATTTTTGTCTTCTCCCTAATGTAGAGACATGAAAATACAAGCTTAGAGAGATGTAAATAGAAGATAAATTTTTGAGAGATAAATAAAAATATTTAGAAAAAAAATAGTTAAAAAAAAAGTTAAAGACAAAAATAGAAAATTTTTAGAGAAGAAAATAAAGTCGAGAGGAAAGATATGTTAAAGAAAAAAAATTATAAAGAAAGGGAAAAATTATAGTGGAAACAAATTTAGAGATAATAACAAGATTCAAAATATAATTTTTAGAGAAAATAAATAAATACAAAGATAAATTAAAGTTACAGTGAAAGAAAATTGAACGAGAAAATAAAATATAATTTTCAGATAAGAGAAATAAAAGTTATAAAAGATGAAATTTTAGAGAGAAAAAAGTTAGGAAAAATATTAAATTTTTAGAGAGAAATGAAACGGGTCTATTAGAAAAAAATAAAAATATAGAAACATTTGGAGAGATACAAATAACAATACATATTTAAAATATGAAAATTTTACAAAGAGAAAAATAAAGTTTGTATTGAGAAATTTAGAAATAAAAAAATTTTAGAGTGAAAAATAAATTTTTTAGAGATAAATATGAGAAAGAAAAAAAATTTAGTATTAGAGGAAAAAAAATCAGATTTTGAAAAACAAAAAACAGTTTTTGAAACTACTTTTTTTTTTTAATTTTGAAATTTATATAGAATTTCAAAATGGTTTTGGAAAAGCAAAAAATAACAAATTGAATGAGTTATGAAACAACTCTAT
>NW_019104553.1:69931-83860 GCF_001995035.1 Momordica charantia | reverse complement strand
TTTTATGTGTATATCGTGGGTGGCCCTTAGGGGTCCTTTTTTTTATAAAGATTATCCTTGTCTTTGTTTATGTCTCGGATTGGAACAAATTACCACAATTCGTCTCCGCCTACGTATTAGTTGACATTTTTCACAAATTTTCTGAATGGAGGCCCTTATTTTCATATTTGTCATTCCTTACCTTAATTCCGAATCTAGTTATTGGAAGAAAATAAGTTTCTTGAAATTTTCTATTTTGAATTTTATCTTTAAAAAAAAAAATTGCAAGTGAAAATACTACTTAACCCAAGGCCCTTAGTTAAGTGTTTACATTAAAATTTTATTAAAAGTAATCACAAACTCACTATTAGTTGATGATAAAAAATACTTTTAAAATATCATTTTCATCTCTATACTTTGCAACTACATCCATGTTAATCGTCATACTTTCAAATGTCCAAATTTTAGGCACTATATCCAAATGAGAGGGATTCTGAAATCATGGAAGCATGGTTAAGAAATGCTTAAAAGAATTGATAGTTATTACCTATGCTAACTATGTGCACTTTCCTTTTTGATGGCTCAATCATAGAAACTCCAAAGTTAAGTGTGTTTGGCTTGGATAGGGATAGTTTTTCCTCTTCGAAGTAGCTCAGATAAAGACGATGGCGTAGCCAGATCGCAAGAGATGTAGAGAAATGCCGGGACAATTAGGTGTCGAATCCGAATTCTAAACCCTAGACTAGGGCATTATATTATGGACAACATTTGCTAAAGAAAATTGAGCCTCTATAAAGTTTTCCCTCTAAAAATTTCCGAAATGTATTCACATGGTGTTCTTTCAAGACTATAAATCTCATATAGAAATTAAGTACCAACTAAGTGATTATAAGATTTAATGAATATATATATATACTAAATTTGGATATTTAGAAGTAAAAAACAAAAATAAGTTTAAATATAATAATCAAAATAGTATAGCCAATATATTTCTTAGAATTATCCATAAGTTTATATTAAAGAGTTTCCAATGTGTATAAAATTGGTGTTAAAATTTTGCACCCAGAGAATAAAATGGTTACTTTTAAAGTAAAATGAGTCGAACAGACGTTCTCAAAATACAAAGACTAAAATAAACTAAATAAATCAAGATTAATATTTTAAAAGTTGAGGCTTAAAGTAGTATTATAATTAATTTTTTTCCACAAACGTACACATACTAAATTACTAATTATTTATATCAATATTTACTATAAAGTCAAGGAGTAGCTATAAAAATAGTGTATGATTTAATAACGTAGAGATTGTCAACTAGTTAAACAGGATAAGACATCTATATCCGACGGTGAGATCGATTCGAATTCTCACCTTCATCGTAGGTTAATAGTGAAAATTCCAATTCTTCTTTGATAAAACAAAAGTAGTCCTATCAAAATAATTCTTCTAAAAAATTAAATACTATTTTGATAGGTGTACTTTCAAAATATGTATTTGGGTCTAATTTGTACTTTAAATTTTAATTTAGTTCAGTCATTGTCTAATTTTTGTCTTTGTATTTTTTAAAAGTGACCGATTTAGTTTCTATATACAGTTTTAACAAGAATTCTATATATACAGTGGAAACGTTTTGATTGAAATTTACGGTTAATACCTGAAGAAATTAAGAGCCCATTTGGTAATTTTTTCTTTTTTTTTGTTTTGTTTATATTTCCTCATTTTTAATAAAGAAAAATAGAATTGCATGGCTCCAAGTCCAACATCCATGAATTGAATAATGATAAAACAACATTATTTATATTGGAACAAATTATTGGAAATGAGAACAAAAAACAAGAAACTCGTTTTTGTTGTCTCCAACATTTCTATACAATTTTGAGAACGTTTCTAAAAAATGAGAAATAATAAATATAAACAGCTGTCCAATGTTTAGATTTCTTAATATAATTGGGATTGATAAACAAAAAATGGAAAGGTTACCAAATCGGTACTTAGTAAGTGAARCGTCATGTTAAAATTATCATCTAAATAAATAAGATAGAAATAAACAAAAGGGAGATAAAAATAAACAAAATGATCAAAATGATTACTTTTAGAAGTATAATAACAAAAAAAAAATCAAATGATAGTTTAACTACTTTCGTTCCTAATAAGATGAATAAATTAATAATGGCCAACCCATCAATCAGATGTTGACATGCAAGTACACCCCAAATGATCGGTGTGCTACTATCGGAGACCTTAATATTAGTATGAATCATTTTGGTCGATTGTGTAAAATTTAGTAGATAAGAGATAGACTTATTATCTTTCGTAAGGATAAATGTTCGATCTTCGACTTTACCTGACATTTCTATCCCCAAACGATGGTTAGAGATGATAAAGTTTTATTCTGATATTTGAAAATTTACCTTTATTATATATCGATGCTCTTACTTTTAAGCCTTTTATTTTTTGTCCATCAAGTTTGTTTTAATTGTTTTTGTTGAATTTTACATCATGTATTTTAATAAGATTTTATAAAATACCGTATAGACTTGCATGAAGTTATATATATTTTATATTAAAAAAATATACATGATTTAAATTTTGTCTTTGTATAATAGTTGCAAAGTTTGAAGATTTGAAGACAAGGATTGAAATACTAATTCCATAGGTTGTCTTAATAATTAGCTAAATTTTCTTTTAAATTATAAAAGAATTTGGAAACAAAATCCTATCATAAAGATTGAAAATGAAAGATAACTCAGATGAGATTTATAATTGAGTTTTAAAATAATTATAGGTCTATTTGATAATAATTTTATTTTTAATTTTAAGTTTGGAAAAATTATCTTTTGAAAATCATAGCCAAAAGTTGTTTTATGTAACAAAAATGTTTTTCAATGTCTTTTTAAAATATGGAAAATAATTCAAGTATTTTTAAAAAGAAAAAAGAAAAAAATTTATAAATTTATCTTAAGGTTGTTACTTTATTTATTTCTCTCTTTTTTTTACTTTTAAATACTTACTAACGAGTACAAGTTTTATAATTTTTTTTCCAGTTCAACAATATAGGTGTGAAAATTTGAACATCTAACTTTTAGGAAAGACAAATGTATAATGTCTTAACCAGTTGAGCAATTCTCATGTTGACACGAAACTTTAATTTAATGAAACAAACCTAACATTTAGGAATGATAAAAATTTACCCTTAGACTTGACAATGTGTTTATTTTTATTAACTTTTAGTTTCGTCAAATTGAAGCCCAGTTTAGATAAGTGTTGCAATTATTTACATATGTTAAATTTTCACTAATTCATTTACTAATTTTAATAAAAAGTGATATACATCTCCGAAACGTACTTATTTCAATGAAAACAAAGCTTCGTTCAAATTTAAATTTGGTGCACAATATCACTATTGAATAAGAGAAGAAAGAATGAAAAAAGAAAACAGCAAGTAAAAAAATCAGTAATAATCCTCAGTATAGACTGGTGATAAGGTCATGCCCGTCACGAATGCAAAGTGGCGAATAAGGAACCTGGTGTCAACCCGTTACCGAGAATGGCAGAAGCAGATGATTATTCATCTGCTTCTCACGTTCCGTGAACAGTTGAGACGACCCCGGTAACAAAGAAGGAATCCATAAAAATTTTGATATATCTACCATTTGAGTCTCCAATAATTACATAGGAACAAAAACATCATGACAATAACGACTATGTGTAAATGGAAAGTTGGTTGTAAACCCTCTTTCAAAGCTGTGACGAAAGAAATTCTATAAGATGGGTATTTTCTACCTTAGCTCCTCTTCCAATGATCAATAAACTACTGCTAAAACATGGAAGAATTGAAATTCCAGTTCTTTTGGGGTTAAATGCTCTCAATGGTGAATCGATCATTCGATATCCTTTGACTTATGAGAGGACGAAATAGAATAACAATGCCAAAACTCATAACTCATACATTTCAGTAAATAAAAGTTAAAATATTGTTTTTGTCTAAAATCCGATCAATTTTGTACCGTATATATAGTCTCAATCTATTGAATGCACGTAACAATACTTTTTTAAAAATAATTTTTTTAGCTGAAAATTTATTGCCAACACTTTTTCTAGATATTATGATGAAATTGAAAATTGGGTATAAAAATGGATGCATATCGTCAAGTTGGAATTTTATTATTTAGTTTTTTCCTCTAAAATACAATAACTATATTAATTGAATTTGCAAGAGTAAGTTGAAATAAATAAATAATAAAAACATGGTTGGGAAAAGAACAGTTGGAGGAATGAAGAGGAAAAATGGGAGTGAAGAATTTTTGATTGGACAGAAGAAGGCAATATGGGTTGGGGTTGTCAGCCCCTTTTTTTATAGCCACCTACCCTACGAAACTCTGGACCCTATTATCTTAGGGTCTCCCTAAACGCCAAAATATATATATATATATATATATATATATATATATCAACTGTGATAATTTGACGCAGGTATTATTTTGGTTCATCTACTTTCGATTTTGGTTTATTTTGATCTATATACTTTCTAAACGTCTATTTTAATATTTGTACTTTAAAAAGTGACAATTTTGATCCAATTATTTTCATTTTATCTCATTTCTTTTTATCATAATTTTAGTAGCCATAAATTTGTATTAAATTTTGTAAAGCAGACGTGATGATGAACAAAAATTGAGAGTGCAGATACTAAAATGAATGATTTGAAGATATAGTGATCAAAATCAACCAAGGGACTAAAATAGCATTTAAGCTTAATGACTTGTAACAAATTTAAAGTAATTTAAACCCTACTTTCTAAGTGTTGGTTAAACTATTGTTTTAGGGTGTATTTGATTCAAATTTGGTCCTTATTAACTTGGTTAGATTTTCCAAAATATTATGGACATCATTAAAGGGTTGACAAATGTTTTCCCTTTTTCTCTATTACGAGCTCAATATTCATATGCGTACCATATGAGCCATTCGATAATAAATAAATAAAAATTGCAAAGTGAGAATCGAGATAAAATGATACGGAAGTGACATAAAGAAAAGTAGATAAAGAAAATAAGATAATAATTTCAACTTGGACAAATAAAAAGAAAAAAAATGGTATGTATATATATATATAATTTGATGACAAAATAATGTGGTATTCACTGGGGAAATCCAATCATTATATTCATCCCTACAGTGGACTGATATGCAAATCCTCCCTTCTAGGTTTCTTTCGGCCCTTCTAAGTTTCAAGATTTAGTAAGATCAACGATAGCACAACCATTAGACAATTCATTTTTAGTTCAAGGAGATTAGAGTAAACTGAGATAAAATTAGTTTAAATCACATAACGACCATCTAATCATATGGCTGTTTTATGAGATTAATCGAAATATGCATAAACTGAATCAGACATTTATGAACATCAATATATATATATATATATATATATATATATATACACATACACATACATACATACACACACACTAGCACCAAGATGTGTATAATTGGGAAATAAGCAAAAAGTTTGGGCCAAAAGACGGTGGGTTTTTTGGGGAAATAAAGGGTAAGTGTCAAATCAAAAGATTTTTAGTTATATTCATATGGGTAATTTATTACTGCCAAATTTGTTTATTTATTTATTTATATATATGGTAGTTTAAAAGTCTCTTCAAACTAATAAAGCTTTGGTGGTCCACACCTTAGAAGGAGTTTGATTGGTTTGATTTCATATCCGCCCTCTAAAAATTAAAAGATTTTCTATCATTTTTCGGTACGAATTTTGTTGTTTATAAGTATACTATTAAAGTACGTTTATTTAAAAAAAATAGATCCTTAGACATTACAAGTCAAGTAAGGAGTGAGAATTTGAAATTACGATCTCTAAAAATAGCAATTGTCCTTGAGAAAGGATTTATTATAGGCTAGGAGCTTGCCCTCAACTTTGAAATATTTTATATCAGTTAATGGTTTGACTTAAATTTACAAATTTGTCCTTTGACTTAGTGGCGAGTGCCCAACCCCCCACTAGGTTAGAGCGGGTTAAGAGTCTTCTCCTTCTACATTTTTTTTTTAGATCTTGCACCATATTTTTATTTTTATTCATTAATTTTTTTTTATTTAGAGTAAAATAGTTTGGACTTTTATATATGATAAATTTACTATATCTCCTTTAAAGAGTATATACAAATAAAATATGAAATAATGATTATAATATATTAATACATTTTTTTTAATTTGCATTTAAGTAATTTTATATCAAACATAAATGGAAAATGATAAAGAAATTTTTAAATTTTAAATCAATTATTTTTTTAAAAAATTCGAATGAAAATAAACAATAATTATTATAAAAAAACTATACTTATTATTTCAAGTTTCACCCCATTTCTTATATATTTATATAGAAAAATATGTAAAAAGAAATTAATAATCAAGATAGTGATATCAATACCCTATAATATGAAGTCCTAATTCTTATTGTAGCGATTTGTCATAGTATGAAAATTCGTAGAAGACAATTATGGTGAAAGCCAAAGACCCAAGAGAGAGTCCCCATGTCAAGGGTTGTCCTCTCCAGAGGACTGGCTGTCGACGAGGAGGAGTGAACTAGCGATGCCAGCTTTGAAGAAAAAGTCTCATGCAGGATAGCTGCCTATCAATGATTTAATTTAATTTTGAGACTGCTAACTTTTAAGGTATTAAATTTTAAGTAAAGACGTTTCGAAAATTTTGAATTTGTCATCGAAGATCTCGACCAATCAAATCATCAAAAAGAGAGAGAGAGAGAGAGAGAGAGAGAGAGAGAGAGAGAGAGAGAGGAGACTTAAGTTGCATAAAATTACCAAATTAAAATTTGATTGATAGATAATTTACTAGTGAAATAGAAGTTGATATTGCATATGCTAGTCAATGAGTTAATTTAAATATAGTCGATATGATTGATGGACTATTACATCACAATTACAATGCATTCGTAATTTTATATTGTAATACTTCAATTCTAAAAATTTAAGCAATAAATTAGAGAATTTTTTTAGAGAAAATTTTTACTTATTAGTGGAAAATTTAAATCTCTATAGTTTTAAATTAAATATGGAAAAAGATTATGCTATAATTTTTAAAAGTTTATCATGTATTTTATATGTCAATAATGGTAGGATAATATTTTTATTTATAATTTGAAAAAAATTGAAACAGGAACAAGTAACAAGAAATCAATGGCTCATTTGGTAATATTTTTATTTTTTGTTTTTGTTTCTTCATATTTAATAAGAAATAAGAAAAAAAGAATTGCATGACCCTAACATCCATGATTTCAAGTACGATAAAACAACATTTTTATTTATGTTTTAAACAAATTAGACATGAGTGAAACTTATTTTGGTTATTTCTAAAATTTCTATACAAATTTGATAATGTTCCAAAAAAAATAGAGAAACAATAAACATAGAGAAATCAGAAATGAGAATGTTACCAAACGGGTACATAATTACATTTTTTTAAAAATGAGAAACAAGAAATAAAGACAGTTATCAATCGCTTATGAACCAAAAGAAATAAACAATAAACGAAAACATTATCAAATGAACGGTACAAAATTCTCCTCCCCGGAAAAAAAAACAAGAAGAAGAAGCTAAAATTGCATTCTATGAAAGGAGGAAAAAAAAGGAAAAAGCTTTTGTTTTGGTTAAGGTAAGACTTGAGGGAGAAAAAATGGAAGACAATTAACAAATCTTAGAGAGAGAGAGAGCATATGATTTGTTAATAAGACATTAGAAAAGAAACCCACAATAATTAGTGTAATAAAACTTTATGACATCAGCATGCATGAAAGAGAGAGAGAAAAAAGAGGTTAATTAATTAAATGATAAGATGGAGACTCTTCCACTAATACAATAAAGTCTACTCATTAATTGACATCAAACACATTATTGAACCCCCAAAATGCCCTTTCCCATCACTTTTCCCTTACCCCTCACCATCATTTTAATCCCTTCTTTCCATTGCCCCTGCCCCATATTTTCTTAATTTTCTACCTTTTGTCTGTTTAGTCCATGAAATTTTACGGATTTAATTATAGGTTTTGTTGAGGGAGAAAATCAAGCATCAAATGGGGAGCGTGCGGTGCGACACATGACAATAGAATCAATCCCACTATGGATGTACGACCAGTGAAAGGAACAACATTGGGATTTGCAGTGGCGTGCAGACAGTTACGTAGCATGCACTGTTTTAGAGTGCAAGGGTGACAGGTGACAAGGATGATACCACGAGCCGAGAATATCCCCTAACGGCCCGTTAGAGCCTCTACGCGAATGGGGCCACCGCACCCCATGCCAGACATCCTCCCTGGTCGGCTCTATCACCTACAAAAGGGATACGATCATACCTCACGAGGTAAGTGAAAATTTTTGTCACTCATACTCAAGGTGCTCTCCATTTTCCTCCTCTCTCCTGGTTTACTAACTTAATCATTGGAGGACCTTCGACAGGACATCGCATCGGTGTCGAGGTCTGTTGTTGCAAGTTGACTATCCAACGGCCCCCGATCGAAGGACACATGGACCAACCAAATTTAGTTCGTATACTTTTCATTTTTGTTCATTTTAATAACTCATGTACTTTTAATTTCTGTTTATTTTAGTTTTGACTCTTTATATTTTCAAAACGTCTATTTTTTGTTGCTGTATTTGAAAAAAGTGATCGTTTCATCTTTGTTTACAAAATTTTACGCACAACGAAAGACTCTTTAATACAAAGTTATGATGAATATATTTCAATTATGAGATGTAATGTCATGGTAGAATTGTGATATAAGAAATGGATCAAAATGATCACTTTTTAAAATTATATGGACCAAAACGGAGGCTTCAAAGTTATAAAATTCAAAATGGACCATAGTTAAAAGTAGAATAAACAAAACAACGTTTAAACCTTAACTATATTTCTAAATTTTATGAACTAGTTTTATTTAGTTTATGTTCTCGATATCGATTGTCAAAATGCCTAGCTTGATTATCTTAAAATTTTAATCTTTTACCAATAAATTCAAATAGTCTAATTTCCATCCGATTATATATAGGTCAATGTTATACTCTAACTCAATTTTAAGATAGTGAATCTTAATGGTTTCGACCCAAATCAATCATTTAAAATATAAGATTCTACCCGTTCTTTTCTAATTTGTTTAACTAGCTATCCAATCATGACACCTTATTAACTTTAGAATTGGAGTGTCGTGTTTGTATTCTATTAATCAAGAGTAGTGATGGGACGAGAGATAAACATAATTAAATATATAGCTTTTAACTTAATTGTTTTTCTTCTTTTTTTCATAGGAAAGAAGTTGGAGTTGTTGCTCTTCGTTTGAAAATAACAAATTTTCCGAATTTTAAGTGTTCCCATCTTACTTCAACAACTCACTTGAACCAAATTCTTAAAGCAAATAATAAATATCATGATACAATCATTCAAACTTTTCCCATTCATTTTTTGTTTTGTTTTGGTTTTTAATAATGTCAATTTGGATCTTATTCAACAATATACTTAATTATTCTATAACCACATTATTATTTTTGTATTTTCTTTTTTTACTCCAAACATTAGAACATTTAAAAAAAAAAAAAGCTCCCCCTAAAATTGACCAAAAGTATAAATTCGTCACCAAAGGCACAATATTATTTTCTTTAATCTATAAAGAAAAGTAAAATTTTATATATTTAACCAACAAATCAACTATGGTAATTAAATGACAAAAATGAGAAGTATAAATACTAAAAATAAACATCTTGAACGTAAAATATATAGAGTTTGACGTAAAATAATATTTAAACCTAGATATATAAAGACGGTGAATTTGACCAAAAACTTTATATTAAAGACAAAAAAAAGGTTGTCCAAATTGTAATTATAATATATATATATATATATATATATATAATTTATTAGATTATATTAATTGAAACTTAAAGTTTTAACCCTTGGGGTTGGCACGAATAATTTGCAATTAATTCCAATAATTAATTGTATAATTCAAAGTTTTAAACGTTGGACATACCACTTCACGTGCAGGCAGGTCTCAAAGTTGCAAATCAAAGCCAACCATTCGTACAATTTTTTTTCCCCATTTTTCTTTTTTTAAAACATGAAAATTCTGACAGTTGAACAAAAAACATTATTACAAAGTCATCACCTAGGATTATTAAATCTATTTATTTACACAACATCCAACAATGCCACACTATTTTATTACTTCTATTCATTTATTTTATTTCTACTTAATATATAATTTAGAGTCTAATATCTCTTTTAATATATAATTTAGTCTCTAATATCCCTCCATTTTTTAACGTGGTCCCTAATTTTGAAACAATGTTAATATCATCTTTTATATATGGACTMTTTTGTCCATTAAATATTTTTATTTGCGAGCCTAAGAAGAGGTCACAGCGAAGAGAAGGAACGAAGGATGTCATAGTCCGCTTCTTACATCCTCGTGATTCAAAAAGTACATAAAATACTTAAGAGTTTGCCGTGCTCTCTAATTTGCTCCTCTAGACTTTTAAAATAGAAATATTATACATATAAAATGTTCGAGCCTATGACTACCGATAGTCATTCTATTTGAATTACCAGAATATATAAGAGGTGACTACTGTTGAGGCCAGGCAAGGAAAGAAGGATAGAGATCATAGCTCTCTTTTTACCTTCTTGCAATTTAAACAAAATTTTTAGAATTTAAAGATTATACATAAAAAAAAAGTTAGAAAGTAAAATTTTGTCCATTTACGACCAAAAATAATGCTATTCTCCTGACTATTGTTAGTATAATAACATTTTGAATGGTTCATTTCATATAACAATGAGCCGTTTTCAATAGGCTGAGTTTATTATGAGAAATGTAATATGWGATGACCATGTTTTTTATTTTATAGGTATATATATTTATTTTTATTAAATTATGTTATAGGAAATTATAGGAAAATTTGCTGATGTGAGTAGTTCAACTAATTAGTATAAAATACCTTCTAAAAATGTTATAGGTTGAAATCATTATCGTTAAAAGTCAGGGCAAAGAGACTATAAATTTTTTTTTCTTCTCTAATTTATTTTTTTGAGTTTTTTAAATTTAAATATTACGCATAAAGAAAGTTAGAAGGTACAATTTATTTGAAAATTGTAATACAAGGAAAATTAATGACTTAGATTGAAAAAAAAAAAGTTTAAAAGATCTAAAAGGAAGTTGAAAATGGAACCGACATTATATACAAAATCAAACATTTAGCCATTTATTTATAATTTATTTAGTTTACAAAATTAAAATAACAATCTTAATGTGTTTTTTTAAGTAATCTTCTGCGTTCGAGTGTAAGAGAGATTCCCGGAGAAACCATGCGTGGGGATGTTAATTAATTTCACTTAATTTATTTTTTAATATTATTTCTAACACTATTTTATTAATCAAAATAGCGTAATTTAGGTCTTAATCATCGTTTTAAAAACTAATTAAATATTGACCCCTACGTGCAAGACAACTCACTATAAATTAATTATTAATCTTTTTAATTATTTTTTGTCATTTTTTGCTATTTGTTTGATTGCGGTAGAACTTAAGGGTCAATGTCTTTCTTTTTTCTATTTCTTTCATTTTTTACCGACAGTAAAAAAAGGAAAAAAATAGAGAGAGAATTCAAAGAGACCCATCAAAAGGATGTTATAAAGAAACTATAAAAGAAGCTGTCGTTGTTAATCTTTTGATGTAATCTGTTTTTTTTCTCGTTATTTATTGTTATTCGTTTGTGTGTGGTAGAATTTCACTAGTCGATGTCATTGTGTTAAGAAATGAAAAAGAAAAAAATAATTCAACTTGACAACATAGTGGTTGAAACTTGAGAGACGTTGTGCTCATACTCAATTAAATGATAGAAAAGAGCTGGTCGACAATGATGTTATTAAATAAGCTCTGACGAATATCTAAGATATAATTAACTAGACTCTTCTAATAAATACTTGAATATGAGATTATAAATAAAGAATTAAAACCCAATTTGAATGCTGTGTATTGAATTGAAAAAAAAGAAGAGAAAATAGCTAAATTTTACAATAATCACAACTCTTAGTTAATAAATGTACTATTCCCCAATAAGTTGTAACAAATAAATAATTTAATAAAACAAAATTCCAATAAAAAAATTTTAAAATGATATTATTTGGAAAYATGAAAATGAAATATGAAAAAGAAATATAATATGTATTTTTAGAAAAAGAGATATTGATATATATTATTGGTTACAAAAAGAATTAAATTCTATTAAAAAACAGTTTAGGATAGCGACAAGGCTTCCAGGTAGCCATCGATAAGGACGCCCACCAAGGGAGCATCCAACGGCCAAGATGATCCATCGAAGCGAAACTCGATCTGGACCGTCGATCGCAGCCTCTCAGCTTTTGGACATAAAAGGGACAGGTCCATGCACTCCATGCTGAACCATCGCAGCTCCATAATACAATATCCTCTTCTCCAACGGACCAAATTACCCTCCGTCTACAGCGACGTGGCGAGGGTATTTTCGTCATTCCTTATCGCCCTCGCCTGCCCCTGCAGTAACTATGGGGGATCTCTTTTCGCTTTTTAACTGTTAACTGTGAAAAAGGAAAAAGAAAAGCAAATTTAAACCAAAAGATAAAAATAATAGTAATATATTTTCTTTTAATTTAATGAATTATTATTATTATTTTTTAATTTTTGTCCATTTGCAGCCTCGAAATCTGCATATTTACCTTTCGTCCGTACAACGCGGGGAAAAAGGGGTAGGGGAGGGAGGGGCTTTGATTGAGATGTAACGTGTGGGCTTTTTCGTAATTTACGTAAAATCAGGTGTCGTGAATTGTATAATAATAATACTAATAATAATAATATACTTTTTATTTATTTATTCAGGTTTCATTAATAATTCTGAAAATAATAGTTTTCGCCTTGAATATCCGGTCTTATAAAGAGATGACAAAATTATATGATATGGTGGCTCCTTAATTCAAATGAGAGATTCTGAATTTAGTTAGAGTAGAGGGGTCGGGGTCGGGATGGGGACGTCGAATATATTTTGTTATGATTTTGATTTTACTTTCTACTCCACAGTTTTTAGTTATATGATATTAATGATATTTTCAAAGTTAAACAAAGATGAAAAGATTTGAATTTTTTAACTCGAAAGTGAATAATATCTTAATATATTGAACTATATCCATTTTATTATTAATGATACAAAATAAAATGGTATATATATATATATATATTTTTTTTTGTTTGTTTGTACACTTTTTAAATTCTAATTATTTTTTTATAAAAATATTGCTAATAAAGCATTTCTATATTGGATCTAGAAAATTAGTGCAAGAATTGGAATTTAAAAATTAAAATTCGTGCTTGTCTTTGTTCGACTTATCAAGTTATCATATTGCAAATATTCTTTTTTTGCTATTTGTTATTTTATATTTTTGCCCTTATTGTAGTCCACTATTATTTCTCTCATTTTCTCATCATTCTTTAAGAAAATAAAAACACAAATTTAATTTCTCCTATGTTATTGGAAGGATTTTATTTTTGTTTCATTTTCTCATGCCTTTTTATGGTTGGTTAAGATTGTTGTTGTTTCACAAGTGTAGACTGGGATTATTTAAATTTATAAACAAATTAATTTGTTTGAATAACAAAATGACAACTTCACAAAACTCATACTCTTTTTTTTTAAATAAAATTTATATTAAAAAAACAACCATTTCCACACCAACAAAATATCCATTTCGCTTTTAACCCATTAATATTCTATTTTAATTCCATTTTAAATTTCAATCAATATCAAACTAGACCCTCGAATTTGGCAGGATAATTCAATAAATTCATTTGAGCACAATATTTAATCAAATTTTATTTACAACTGAATCAATGAAAATGTAAATAAAAAAAAA
>NW_019104553.1:42296-68236 GCF_001995035.1 Momordica charantia | reverse complement strand
CTCTTTTCTCATATACAGAATTTCTCTTGTCGCTCAGATTTTATTTTGGGTGGGATGAGTAAGAACACCATTGGGCTGAGCTCGAGCTGGGCTCACTGGGAATGACTGGTTCTTCTATGTGCGGTAGCCCTGTAATTACTTGGATGAGTAGATTTAGTCATTTCGCCATTTGATTTTTCTTTCCACTTTTTGGGGTTTTGGAAGGAGGGGCGGGAGGTTGAGGAGGATAAGAAGCTGTTGCTTTCATCCGGCTTTTGGATCCATCGGTCCGGTTTACTTCTCTGTGCTTTTTACCAAATCATACCCTCAATCAGTTTAGGTATACTGTGATGGTTAACGATATTATAAATCTTATCTAGTTATTTGTTGCTTCCTTGACCTTTAATTCTGTTTTGGACTTCATGTTTCTGTTTTCTAGAAGATCTGAGATGAATGAATTGATAATTTGCGGTAAAGTCGTATCACATCTATTATCTTGCCTTATAAGTTAGTTGGTTTAGGAGACTGTTATTTATTAATTGAAATGTTTTGATAATGGTTAGGGTAATTTGAACTACCTTACTTGAATAGAATCTGTTATATAGGTTGTACTACTGTATCCTCGAGTTCAGAGTTAAGAACTGGGAAGTTCTTTTAGTTGCATAGTTCTTGAAAATGGAGAGACGGGTGGCAATTTGGAAGAGGTTTTTCTTTTTCGCTATTCCTATTTATCATTGAAGGGGGGTGGGTTTTGCTTATTTGTAAGTGTTTCTGTCTTTAAACCTTTTGAAGTTTCTATTATGTGTTTTTATATGGTTCGTTGTTGGCTGATTCAGGAATTTGAAAGTCTTGGACTTGCGAGATAGCGATGTTGATGATCTGAATGGACATTGGCTCAGCCATTTTCCTGATTCATATACGTCACTAGTATCCCTCAATATTACTTGTTTGCAGTCTGAGGTGAGTTTTTCTGCATTGGAGCGTCTCGTGGAGAGGTGTCCAAACTTACAGACACTGCGGCTCAATCGTCCTGTTCCCCTTGCTAGGCAAGCTAACCTACTTCGTCACGCACCTCAACTGGTTGAGTTTGGTGCTGGATGTTACACAGCAGACATGAGATCTGATGTTTTTTCCAACTTAATTGGAGCATTTTCAAACTGCACAGAACTGAAGTGTCTATCTGGATTTTGGGACGTCGTCCCTGCATACCTTCCTTCTGTTTATCCGACTTGCTCTCGGCTAACATCCTTAAACTTAAGTGAAGCTATAATTCAAAGTGACGATCTTACCAAGCTTATCAGTCAATGTCATAATTTGCAGAAGCTTTGGGTATCTCTTTTTTCTTACAACTTTTCTCCCATTCTATTATTGCATTTTAGTCTTTATTATGTTCTTAAATTCAAGATGCATTGTAACTGCAGGTGCTGGATTACATTGAAGACGCTGGCCTTGAAGTACTTGCAGATACATGCAAGGATCTTCGGGAATTAAGAGTATTTCCCTCCGAACCTTATGGACGAGAACCAAATGTCTCTCTCACAGAACAGGGTCTCATCTCTGTTTCTGAAGGTTGCTCAAAGCTACAATCTGTTCTGTACTTCTGTCGTCAAATGACAAATGCTGCTTTAGTGACCATTGCCAGGAATCGCCCGAACATGACTCGATTTCGTCTATGTATTATGGAGCCAGGAACTCCTGACTACCTCACAAATATGCCACTTGATGTAGGCTTTGGTGCCATTGTTGAGCATTGCAAAGATCTGCAGCGCTTTTCTCTTTCTGGTCTTCTTACTGATCGAGTTTTCGAGCTTATAGGAACTTATGGCAAGAAGCTAGAGATGCTATCTGTGGCATTTGCTGGCGATACTGATTTAGGACTTCACCATGTGTTGTCAGGATGCGATAGTCTCCGCAAGCTGGAGATTAGGGACTGTCCTTTTGGCGATAAAGCTCTTTTGGCCAATGCTGCAAAGCTCGAGACAATGCGATCCCTTTGGATGTCTTCTTGCTCGGTGAGTTTTGGAGCATGCAAATTGTTAGCTCAGAAGCTTCCCAAACTTAACGTCGAAGTTATAGATGAGAGGGGTCCCCCAAATACAAGGCCTGAAAGTTGTCCCGTTGAGAGACTTTACATATACCGAACTGTTGCTGGGCATCGGTTCGACATGCCTGGTTTCGTATGGATGTTGGACGGAGATTCTGCTCTAAGGCTTGATGCAACTCTCGCCAACCCGGGATCGAAGCCCTAGTAAGTGAAAGCTCACATAATGGGAATGAAAGATGGTAGGTACATATGGCCCTTCCTGCTATTTACTGCTCCTAATGTAGTTCTCTGTGTCAATAACCTAATTTGCAGCTCTAATTTAAATGGAGTGAGGAGGTACATTTACCATTTTCAGAGGCAGAGCAACTCCATTCCATTCCATTGCCATTCATTTTATACTTTGGCTGAGCTGTGGGGGGAATAGACAGCATTTAGTCATCAATAAAGATAGTGAAGTTCCTTCTTCTTTTTCCTCTTCTTCTTCCTTTTCTTCAATTGTACCGCACCCGAAACTGATTTATGGTGAATTCGTAGTTGCCGTGTATACTATGGCCAGATTATTTTGCCCTTTGATTGTATGTTAATTAGACATTCATTTCAGATCTCAACAGAACTCTTTGTTCTTGTCCTTTCTAAATCCTTCTTGGTTTCTCATTGTCTTGTTCATTATTCTGTCGGTCGAATCCCGAATACCGTAATGGATTATTACAAACCCTTTGAGATAAAACCAGAGATTTCAGAAGGTGGTGATGATATGGTAAACAAAAAGGCATAAAGAATGTGTTCTGTTGAGACTGTTTGGAATCTTCTCTTTTTGGGTCTCTTTTTCTCATGAAGCTGACTCAGTTTTTTCTTCATTTTGGTTGATGGGTTTCTGTATTTAGCAGCAGAAGAAGCAAAAACACCTGATGAKATTTCCAAACAAGCAGAGGATTTAGAGGAGAGAGAGAGAGAAATTTGAAAGTAGGGCAAGAGAGAGAGAGAGGGGCAGATTTTGAAATGTGGGGAAAAAGGAAAAAGCAGGTCAAAGAGACGAATCTGTTTTCTGTGAAAAAGTGGGTTTGTGGTTTGTCAAATTGCAGACAGATTTATTGGTTGATGATGCCCACACGTTGCCTCTTCTCTTCTTCATTCTCTTAATTCCCTTTTTCTTTTATATATATTTATTTATACACTTTCCATTAGTCATTATACTTCTCTTTTCCTCTCTAAATGATTAACTTAATGTTCTTTATCTCATTTAAATACTGATTATGTTTCTTTTTAGTAGGGGTTGGAATCCGAGCTCACGATCTCTAGTAAGAGATATATGTTTTAATTAGTTAAGTTATACTTAAGTCGTCAAATGCTAATTAAGTGAGAAAGAACCTTTTTTTATCATTGTACTTTTGAACTAATAATTTATTTAATTCATATACTTTCAAATTGGTAACTGCGTATTATATATAAAATTGGTTAAAAAACACATTTGGTCTTTGCACTTTTATTGAAGTAATAATTTAGTTCCTGAATTTTAGTTTGTAACAATTTAGTCCTTGAATTTTAGCTTGTAATGATTTAGTTCCGCTAGTTTAAAATTTGTAACAATTTAGTTCTTATCATAAAAAATTTATTAAAATTAAGTGTTAAATTTTATCATATAACAATTTAAGCTTTCTAAATTTATAAACATGTTTAGTTTCTCTTCAGTTTATCAATCTATATATATAAGAAACTTAATAAAAAAGTTTTACGATAAGGACTAAATCATTGTCAACTTTAAATTACAAAGACTAAATTGTTACATATTAAGGTTGAAGGACTAAATTGTTACCAAATTTAAATACAAGGACTAAACCATAACAAATTAAAGTTGAGAGACTAAATCGTTACTTTAGCGAAAATACAAAGACCAAAAGTGCTTTTTAACCTATAAAATTTTAGAGTGCTTTTAAGAGATGATAAGAGATGGAAACTAGTGTGTTTTTAACTCATGCGTACGCTTTTTTGTCACATAAAAACAGTGACAAACAGAACACTAATTCAAACACTTAGCAAATTTATATGATCATTGTACGCTTTTTTGTCMCATAAAAACAGTGACAAATAGAACWCTAATTCAAACACTTAGCAAATTTATATGATCATTATCTATTTTTAATGATAACAGAAATTTTGCCTTGAACAAATTAATTTTTTACTACATTTTTAGTATACTCAGTGGGTTTTTAGGAGTGAAATGATAAAGAGATGACAACTAATGTGCTTTTAACCCCATGTGATTTGAATTTTAGAATGTAATAATTTAGTTTCTATAATTTAAAACTGCAATAGTTTAATTTTCATCGGTAAAAAATCTCATAGCACTTGTAATTTATAGATACCTTGTCGATTTATCTATCTACACATAAGAAATTCTATCAGATCTTAACAATAATTTTGATGATAGTGACTGATATAAATTTTAATCTTATAGATTAAATTGTTATAAATTACAGCTGAARGGCTAAATCGTTATAAGTTAATGTTTGGGGACTAAATCATTTCTTGAACTTGGCAGTTTTGTCTACCATTTTGAYTGTGTCTTTTGAACTTTTGTTTTGATTTTAATAAGTCCGTTATTAATATTGTTGAGTAAATAGTATACTTTTGATGCATTGATTGGACTAACAATTGATGATTGATGATTTAGTTGATTGTGATAWAGAAGAAGATTGAGTAAAATAAAGATAAGCAAGCTCTGATGGGGAGGATGGGAAGGAAGAATACGTTATAAAYCGTAATATTTGTTGCCGGTTCAATAGGTGCACGCCAACGGCATCTATTAGAATTAAAATTGAAAGTTAAGTAACGCAATTAAAACGTTTAAAGTTGAATAATTGAACAAACAATCATCTAAGTTTATAATTTAACATATTTTAATAATCCTCTACCTTTTCTCTATAAAAAAGCTCCTTGAATGAGAATTGTTTTCGATGGCGATTTTATTAGGGATGCCCAAAAATTCTTTTTTTTTTTTATCCTATGTAATGCTAACTAATTCAAAACTAAATATTAATTTACTATCATATCATTTAACAATTAAATCTATCATTATTGAATAGTGAAATTTGTTAATTTAGTTCCTTTTTAGCCGAACAAATGTAAGGTATGAATTTAAATATCTAACCTATAAAATGGATGTATGGTACTTAAATCAATTGAACTATATTTAGGTTCGTTGAATTATTGCTGGATATTGTAAAACTTGGAAGGGAGAATTTGATGAAGCACAATCAACCAATGGTTGAACAAAGTACCTAAATGAGACCAAAGCAGTTTTCTTGGGAGGAAATGCATATGAAATATCCATTTCCACATTAATACCTACCTCATGATTTACTATTATGCTTCTTACCCATTCTCGTGTTTGAATATTATTTTTAACAAGTCTTCAAATTTTCTTTCCTCTATCAGGGACTTCCACCAAATGAAAACGGGCAGCATCGTCGTATGCTCGATATTTGTTGTCTTGGTTTATATCTCGGGAAAAAAAGAGAGAGTTCTAAACCTAAATAAACATCCAAATTGCCCATCAACCTCAATATTACGTTCGTTCAATAGAATTCTCTAATAAATTCATGAATTTTTTATTTTGTGCCGAACGGGTCCCTAATTTATTGTACATTTTTAAAAATCATATTTTGTTGTGTCTGATAGTTATTTGAATTCTAAAAAATGTCTCTAAGTCATATTTTTTATTTGACACAAAATTGAAAGATAAAAAGACTWCGAAACCTAATTTAAGGTTTAAAAATTTATTACACTTCAATTTTTTTTTTTTAATATCTCGTTACTGTCAAAACACAATTTCAAACTATATATAAACTAATTCTTTCTTAATCGTTTAAACTTTCTTTTCAAGTGTAAGTACACAAATTTAAAATTGCCAACACCCAATTAAGAGTTGTAATTAAAAACCTTTTAAAAATGACCAACACCTAATTAAAAATCCTTCAAAAATCTTCAATACCTAATAAAGATTCCTAATTAAAAATCCTTCGAGAGTGGGAGAAAAGAAAAGAAAAATCAAGCTCCTCCTAGAACCATCAAAGTTGGTTTTCATTATATTATATTCCAATTTCACTAATTAAAGAATTCAATAAAAAACTTTTGGTAAATTTAATTGAATTAGTTAAGTTATAAACACAAAATGGGTTTGATTTTACCTTATCAAATTTACAATTTCAGCTTGCATTACTTGATCTATGCAATTTTTCCTCAAATTAATCACCAATTTCAATCTTACTCTCGTAAATATTTGTAAAATTTCAAGTAAAATCATCATCCATTCTTAAACATCTCATTCCTACATAAACTCCGAGCCAAAGCCGAGTAGGAAACTCGAGTTCGGACCCTATTAATCAAAGGGTGACCCTTTTTTTCCCCTTCATAAACAAAACAATGAAGAATAAAGGGAAAAAAAAATAAGGCAACTACACCCAATTCCCACGCTAAAAAACTTGAAAATAATTAACAAAGACCAAGACTTTTCTAAAGTCCACTCGTCATATAGGGCCCCCCTTTTAGGTCAGCTATTGGCATTATCAGTATAATTATTTCTTTATTAACCAGAGGAAAGGATTCAAGAGGCTCACATTTGAGGTTTGTTGGAGAAGAAGGCTTCTGCTCTGTAAATCTGATGGGGAAGCTTTGTTGCGCAGATGGTGGTGATGATGGATTGGATCTAACGGGAGTTCTGATGGTCATTGTTATAGCTTTAACCCTCATGGTCATCTGCCAGCCTCAACCGCGCCGAGTTATCCTCGTGCCACGCTGCCCATGAGATTCAACTCCGATCCGATCATCCTGAACCTTCCAAGTTTGTTTTATGATATGTTATATGTATGTTTGATTGTAGATTCAACTTTCCATTTCAGAATCTTATTTGATACTGTAATATGTTAGATAATCTTAATTTTTCATCAGAAACCAATAATAATAAGAGAGGATACTGAATTGTTTCATTCTCTAAAAACCTTCATGTGATTGATGCGTCTCAAACATCCAACAATTCCGGTGGCTTTCTACGTTGTGGAATGCTCGTTTAACCTTTGTATTCACATCTCTTTCCTTATTTACTTGGGTGCACAGCGTTTTCAAAAGCTTCTAATCAAACCACGTAATTGTATATTAATGAGTTTAGAGAGAGAGAGAGAGAGAGAGAGAGAGAGAGAGTTACGTGGTAACACAAGTCATCCATGTCTTGTCATGAATTCTTTCATCCTATGAAGCTCGATTCTTGGGAAGTCAGGAGAACTTCGGGATACGATTTTCAACCTCACAATTGATCCTGAAAAGGTAACAACATAGCGTTAAAAACGAGCAGGGAGTGTAGAAATAGAATATGAAAAAGTTTTTAAGGTTCTTTTTATAACTCAACTATAGTATTGGATGCCCCACCCAACTGCTCTGCAAAGAGACTTTACGTGTCTCAACACCAACAGCAAAAGATAGGAATATTTTCTTATTGAACATTTCACTAAAATCCAAAACCTTAACCAAGGGCCGGCAATATGATCATATCAAAGCATATATAATATGGATCTCATTTGGATTCCATTGTAAATTAATACTCTAGAATTTGATTGTATACAATAAACCAAACTAGAAAAGTACAAAAGTGAAATATACACCCTAGAGCGACAAAAGAAACTTCTTTCACAAACTCGAGTAAGAAACAACCGAACTCAGTGGTTCGTTGAGGCTCCAATAGTCTCCAAAAGATGCTCGATCCGGTACTTCATAACTGGCTGACCTTTTTGTGTCCTTTTGAACAATTTCTCCCTCGTGGAGTTTCGTCTAGCTTTAGCCCTTTCTCGTTCTTCCTTTTTTGCTGCAATATTAGCTTCTTTCTCCATTCTTGCTTTCTCTTTCTCTTGATGCTTCCTCTCATACAGCCCCTGAAGACTAGGTACGCCTTTATTCCTTTCTTTCCCACATCTTCCATTCGTATGATTCTTGTACTGAGCTTCGTCTTCACCCTTTAATAACGGGTAAGAAAAAGAATCACTCCATAGTTCAAGCGGAAGAACATTCTATACACATCATATTATTCTTTTCATAACAATAATGGAATAAGACAGATGCTCACTGGGTTCAAGAAATTATTTGAGATAGGAACAGTGTGGCTGTTAATTCTACATGATTGGATGTATGAGAGAGAAATCGTAAAATGTATTTTGAACCCGTGGGGACATACACATTTTGAATATGCATCTCTCATTCAATCCTTTTTCCATTGGGTTCATGGTCTGTACTCAAATCACACTCATAAAATAGTGACAGAGGCACCTCAAATAACTTCAAGAAACAAAAAGAAACAAGGCTCCACTCTCTCTCTATGCAGGAAAACTTGCAGCAGATTGTCATATGAAATATTTCAGTTTTCCGAAAAAAGGGCTCTCAAGGCTCACCAAGTAATGTTCCAAAAAAAAAGCTCACCAATAATTGTAGCTAAACAAACATAATTGAAATTTTAGGAGGTATTAAAAACTTATCATAATGGTCCTACCTGGACAAGTCCAACAGTTGAGCTAGAGGACTTCTCATTCTGCTGATTCTGTTTCTTTACTAACTTCTTGTACTTGCCAACATGTTTAGCATTCTTATAGAACTCTCTTTGCTTTTCTGCACACAGATTTACATATATGAGATTCAAAGTCAAGCACTCAGAAGGAGCATTAAATTTACAACCCAGCATATTACCAGAACAAATTCACATGTTTTCAGTCTGTAATACCCAAATATCAAATTCCGTATAACAAACCATCAAACTAGATTTAGATTGAACACACGAATGCAATTTTTTCTCTACAATTATCATTTTCCGCCCCAAAATCGGAATTCCCAAAACACTTCAAAGCACGTATCAAATTCACGACGCCACTTGTTAGACGATTAAACATAGAAACCCAAACCTAGGTTTCACAGAACTACAGAAGAGCGAGCAATAACAAAAACCCAGGGCTAAATACCGGCAATCAAAACAGAAAGAAGTAAAAGTTAAGTAAAGTTAAGCAATATCATACTTATCAAAGCTGGATTATAGTAATCGCTACTCGATTTCGCATTCGCAAACGCCTCTAGCGAAAGGCCCTTCCCACCCAACCGTTTCATGTTCTTGATCTTGTTCTTGTTCTTCACAAATTTTGGTTTCGGACCATTCTGTTCGTCGTTTCCAGTGCGCTTCTTCATCGTTGATTGACTGCAACTGTGAACAATTAGGGCAAATCAGAGACGGAAGCCGAGGACCAGGGGAAGGCCGGGTAGTGATTCTCTGCGGTCGGATGTTCGATAAGTTTAAAACACGTCCAATTACAATTCGAAACGTTACAACTCTTGTTAACATAATTTTTTTTTGGTTGTCTACTTTTCCCATAGATTGTACTTTAATGCCCTTTAAAATAAAAGTTTTGGAATAAAATATTTTTTTTCAAATCCAGATCAAGATTTCAAATGTGAAAATATCAAAATTTCAATTTATTGAAAACATTGATGAAAATATGGATAAAATGTCGATGTCAATGGATATTTCTCTAAAAGTTAGAAAAATTAAAAAAATTGTAACAAATATTTAAATTAACAAATAAACATTTTCCTATTTCTAAAATTAGTTAAAAATAATTAATATTAATATTACGTATATATTAGTGACATCTTGTTGATTTTTTTTTTTATATTTTGTCAATTTTTTTGTACTATAATGGAAATGTCGATTTACTCCTCGTATCGATGTCGAACGTATAAAAATATGGATATGTTGATGTAAATGTTGACATGTCAATAGATATTTAGAACCATGATCCAGATTTTGACTTGTTTTTATTTGAACATGAATTTCAAGAAATAAATTTAAATTCATAACTTCAAACTTACATAAATATTATAATTTTTATCTGTTTATTCAATTTCTGCTGATTTACGGCCTATTAATTTAAACAAAAAAAATTCTACAAAAAATTTATTAATTTAATACAAATAAAAATTAAAGTTTTAATTAATTCCTAAAATCCCCCATTAAATAACCTTGTCAAAATATTTAAATTTAAGAGAGTAAAAAATTTAACTTTAATGGTCTTTTTTGTTTAAATCCTATCCATTTCATATCAAAATTTATGTTTTTTTTAACACATTTGATGAATATTTTTTCCTAACAATTTTTTAAATGAAAATTTTGACACTAAATTGCAACAGTTATCCAAAGTATAAATATACGTTTCTAAATTCACATTTAAAATTGATATTTTTATATTATATTTATGTGTATTTGTGCCCTTCCCATCAAATTTTGGATCTAATTTGTTATTAAATAAAACTTCCAATTACTTTCTATACTTTTAAAATTCTCCGATCCAACTTGGAAGATTAATTTTCAAGTTATTTCTTGAACAGTCTTATAATTACAATCATTATTAAAAATGGTACCATCTTAATCACGATAGTTAATTGTTTTGGGTCCAAATTTTTAAAATAATTAAAAAGAAAAATCATGTAGATACCAACAAGAGATATAATTCATCCAAAACATAGGAATAAGACTTATATTATTTTTCCTAAAGTTAGGAGGTTTAATCTTCAATCCTGTATTTATTGAACTTCAAAAAGAATATCTTTATTATTATACACACTTTTCTCACTTATTAGTTAAATGCAATAAAAACACACTACATACAAAGGCGAACACGCTTATCTTCTTATTCAATATTTGCAATCCGTAAGATATATCTATAAAATTGTGTCTTAAAGATGATGTAGTAGCAAAGACATGAAACCTTGTGGTATTACCTACTATGAAGTTTTATGTTCGAGTCCTACACTAATCATTATGTTGTTAGCCCAAACAATGAATTCCAGTACTAAGGATTCATTAACGTAAGTTACACGATATTCAATTTCAAAAAATAAATAAAAAAAGATATATCTATAAAGTTAACTTCAAAAGAGTCTATATCTTGTGGTATCACCAACCATGAGGTCTTGAATTCGAGTCCTACGTTGGTCAACATAAGTTACACAAAAAGATATATCTATAAAGTTAACCCCAAAAATGTCCAAACTTCCATCAAATCTAACCAAAAGATAATAGCAAATAACCCTACAAACAAAATTCATGAAGCTCTAGTAATGGATTAGAAGTTGTTAGTGTTCATGAAATACTGATCATAATTGACATAATCAAAGTGATCATTATTGAGCTGAGAAGAGGCAGCATTAATATTATTGGCCAAACCCATCTGATGAGAATTTGAAGAAGCATTGGCCATCATCACTTGATCATCACTCAGCTGCATGTATGGCAGTGGAAGAACTGAGTATGCAGGAACAGGAAGAGGAACTCCATAGTTGAACATTGAGTAATAATTTTGGCTCTTCTCCATGGTCATTGTTGGAAAATTATTGTAAATATTTTGGCTTTGGAAACTCCCATAATTCAACTGAATTTGAGAGAGGTTATTGTGATCAACAAGTTCATGATGATCCATTGTTTGGACTTGAAGATTTTGGTATGGTATAAGATTGGTATGTGTTTGTGTTTCCACTCCTATGGAGCTCCCAAACATCATCGTTTGTTCTTGTTTCATGTTTGCGTTGACGGTTATTTGCCCGCTCCCCGAGGACGTCCCCTCCTCGAGATTCTCTTCCATCGCTACCTCGATCCTTCTCTTTGTCGCGTCCAGCTTCGAGTCCAATTCTGCCATTAGAACCCGCAACTGGTCTTCCAATAGATAGTCCAAGCGCTCGTCCCACTTCGGGAATCTAGTATCAACATTAAATCAAATTTTTTGGGTTTAACTGTAATTTAAATGTGATTTATTTCCTAATTGACACATGCCAAAGCCACCTAGTAATGGATTTTTATTTCTAGCCAAGAGATTATGAGTTGGATCTCCCACTCTCACGTGTTGTACTCAAACAAATTAATAGTTGACACGTGCCGTACCTGGCTTGTGCAAGGTCCTTGTGAAGCTTAGAGATGTCGCATTCGATCTTCTTCTTGCGCTCGGAGAAGAAGTCGAGGAGATCGAAAGGCTTCCGAGCTCGTTTATGGAGGCAATTGGCTCTATAAGAAGCGATCATGTCATCGACATCGTCTCGAGAAGGCGGCCAAGTGTGAACCTCGACCGGAGACCGGTCGTTCTGGTTGGGGCCGTAGATGAAAACGCAGGTGCGGATGTCGCAGAGCGTGGAGAGTTCATACGCTTTTCTCATCAAACTTTTCTTTCGCTTCAAGAAAGTCGTCTTCCGAGATTTCTCATTGGAGATCAGTTTCATGCACAGTTTCCCTCTCCCCATTATTCCACAAATCAAATTTCTTCTCTGTTCTTTTTCTCTAACAAAACACAAACTTTATCACAAAAAGTGATATTGAAATCAAGCAATTTACAGAGGAACTTGGTACTTACAGTTTTTTTTGGAAGAAGATCACGTGCAGCGCAATGATATCACGTGGCAAGGCAGGAACGGCGAGCCGCGGCGGCAGAGGCGGCGGCGGTGGGGCGGAGGAGGAAGAGCAAAGGGAGGAGATTTGCTTCAAAGGAAAGAAGTAGAGAATTTAGAGAGAGAAGTTTTTTACCGTTATGGTAATAAAATAAATTCCCAAATAAAATCAAATGAGACGATTTTATCATTTATTACAAAATGGAGATTTAGATAATTAGCTTAATTAAGCTCCCACTTAAATTAAGGGAGAATGGCGAGGAGGAAATTAAAATTACCATTTTTAATTATTATTTTAATACATAACGACAATATATCTTTAATTTATAATATTCTTTTAATTTTGTTTTGCTGTTGATTGGTGGCTCCGTTTATGGTCAAAATTTTGATTGAGTGAAACATTAATTGCAAGAAAAATTCGTCATTATTATACGATTCTTTCCTTCATTTAAATGGTTAAATTTTAGGTTTATTTATAGGTGGGATTGAATTTATGTCCACAGATTTTTCTAGACCCGATCCAATTAATCCATTGTCTTATTATCCTAAATTAGATGATAAATGTCTAAATATAATTTTATTTATATGCTACATTTAGATATAAAATAAACATTGGTATGATATCTTAATTTGTTTTTAATTCAAATTTAGGGTGCAATCTTTCGTTCATTTTACTATTTCAATAGGCATTAAACATAAACTAAAATTGACATAAAAATATAATATTAAACTAATAAAGTACAATTTTTATATGAATTCAAATAATATTAAATTTAACATATAAATTATATGATGACCGATAAGGACTTTTATGGAACATTGCATAAATTTACAATATTCTCACRAATAAATCCTGCAAAATAAACGTGGTTATCAAAATATTCCCAGATATCTTTATAAATTTCCCTACAAAATAAACGTGGTTATTTGAAATTTCGAACATATGAGATTCCAGGCATCTGTAGATGTTGGGCATCTATATTCCCAAAAAACAAACGGCCCCTAAAGTTAAAGTTTTAACTATTGGGGATTAATCTTCCAATTTTACCTATGTTAACTAATACTTTCATCCATGACTTGACAAGAAATTTATATTCAACATGTGTCTTTTTCTTAAATATGATGGTTAGAAGACAATATAAAAAAAAATGTTACTTCATAGAGTCTTTTATAATCGTAGAAATTTTCGCAATGATAACAAGTCTTACCATTGAGATCGGTAAAGATCTAAAATGATTCGAGGTTTAACAATATTAAAGAATTGTAAAGAAATATTCGTAGGACGAACAGACCAAGTATTAAAATATTAGAAAATTTTCTACAAAAGAACTAAATAGAAAATATTGTAGCCATAAAAAAGAGTGGTTGGTTTCAACAAAGGAGAAAATTAAATCCTAAATAGACAAGTCTTTGCAAGCGTTTGACTCTACCAATGAAACTTCCATAACTTATGACGTGGCATGCCCTCTAAGACATGTTCCATATTTATCACATACACTTCAATCACAACCACTCCAATCGAAGATAATTTATCTTAAGAAAGAAGAATTTGAGTCAAAGAATAGGTTGGTGGGAAAAGCATTTATGAAATTTTGATTGTGTCGGGTTTAAATAGTATTTTGATCACAGTAATCTCGATTTTTGTTCATTTTAGTTCATTCACTTTTACAACGTCTGTTTTGGTCCCTTGTACTTTTAAAAAGTGACAGTTTTAGTCATTTTATTTTCATTTATCTCATTTCTGTGTATCAATCACAATTTTAATGTAACACTTTACTAGCTAAATTTCTTGAAACATAGTTTTATACATGTGCATTAAGAAATGTTCATTGTGTATAAAGTTTTGCAAATAGAGACCAGAATGGTTACTTTTTAGAAGTACAGGGACCCAAACAAACGTTTCGAAAATACATGGATTAAAATGAAAGAGTAGAAAGTATAAGAACTAAGATAAACTAAAGTCGAAGGTACCGTTACCAAAATAATATTTCAAAGTTGAGAAGGAAGACTACAAACTATGGAATTGGTTGAATGTTGATGGCTTCCTTTAATGCGTCATGAGAGGGAAAAGTAAATTCTGAAGAATGCATAATTAATAAAAGGACGAGCCATATAGTTAATGAAAAGGAGAAGTGGTTGGTGTGTACTTTCGTTTTATTCGAAAAGTAATAACGGTTAGGTTCATGATATCCCTACCTATCGCTAAGCATCTAAGTTTTATCCAATTTAGATTTGTATAGCACACGCACGTTTAGGGTTGTAGAACTTATGTTTGATTTATGGAATTTGTGATTTATAAAGGTTAGTACGTAGTATAAAAAAGTGAGTTTCATATGTTATGCTAGAAAATCTAGATATGTGTAGCACGAGTTTGAATGGTACAAAAGAAGAATGAATTATAGAAATCTAGAGTAGTGTAATTTATTTTGAGCTATGAGATTTGTGATTTTTTAATGGTGGTGAGTAAGAAGATACCTACTTAACCCGTCAGTGTTTAGCTTGAAAACCTAGTTTTTCTACAAGAGAGTGAACAATAGCTAGAAATCTAGTGTCGTGTAACCTTTATGATATGCAAAAGTTATAAGGAAAGTATATATATGAAAGTTTACATAGCTCATGAAATTAACCAATTCCATTTCTTGAGTTCAATAAGGACGAGATATGATTTTGATCCTCTAACTTAAGGAGAGGTTTCTAATTATTGCTTAATTAACTAAACTATATTTATAACTATCATGGGTGGTTTATTGGTCCAAAAGAACTAGGATTAGTTAAGAGGAATTAGGTTCAAAAACCCATTATTATAACTATTTATAAAATTTTATGGAGCGATAATATCCTTTTTAAAACTTGATAGACATCAAACTCAGTGATCCTTCATCCTTAGAAGGTAGGAGTTGCTTGCCTGATATAGTTGATTAGTTGAGATATGCGGAAAATTCAATCTTTATTGGTTCATTAAGTATTATGTCAAATAAGTTTATCATCGTCCAATTTAGTATTTACTATAAAATATATCCCCACTAAGGATTACATTGAAAAAAAACTCAAATATGCTAATTTTATTTTATTACCTGTCATAACTCAAATAGTCAAGGCACATATTATCGACCAAGATGTGAGAGATTCAAATCCCCACCCCATGCATCGTTGAACTAAAAAAATATTTTAATAGCAAACAACGAGCCTATGAGTATTTGAACCTGAGTATCCGAGAAAAAACATAACATTTGATAAAAGAACAAGAAATCCTTTCGAACAACGTAAGTCTCCCAAAAAGTTTAATACATATTATATTCAATAACGGTTTTTTGAAATATTTAGCGAAGAAGTGACATGACTTGACTCGTTTGGTTAGGATCTACATTTTCAACCCTAAATATTTTTTAAACTTATTTTTCTTTTCTAATGATTATTAAACTCACTCTCAAGTCTCAACTATATTCTTGTTGTTAATATTTATATGCGTTAAAATAATAATAATAACAATAATAATAAAAAACTTCAATACTACAACATTAATAATACTGACATGTTTGTAGCTGTATCATGTAAGGAAAAATTTTGTTTTGTTGTTTTCTTTTTTAGTAAATTATAACTTCATCCCTAAATTTTAAAATGTGAGTAATTGAACTTTAAAAAGTACTTGCAGTAAGTCCTAGACTCAAAATATTTGACTTTTTGAGTCAAGTATATCTATAAATTAAAAAAAAGGTGTCTAGTTAATCTCCAAACTTTTAATTTTGTATCTAATACTTGCCTCATAAATGAGGAATCTATTAGATGCAAAATAAGAAGCACCGAGACCTATTTAACTAATAATTTATAAAATAAAACAATATGATAAAATGAGGATTTGTAGAGACGTGTACGGAAAATAATTTGATTTGAAACTAGAAAATCTAAAGGAAAATTTTCTAGTACTATGAAAGTATAGATACTCCTTCCATTTAGCATCTGCTACGTCAGCACATATTAAAAATAATGATCCACCAACAATAGGATTAGCACATGGACATCTACGAAAAATCTTAGTACTGCGCAAGGTTTTAAATGTCGATATCGATAGATATTTCTATAAAAGTTAGAAAAATTGAAAAATGGTAAAAAATATTTAAATTAACAAATAAAGATTTTCTTGTTTCTAAATTAGTTAAAAATAATTAATATTAATATTATGTATATATTAGCGACATTTCGTTGATATTTTTTATATTTTGTCGATTTTCTTGTACCATGATGGAAATGTCGATTTGTCTCTCATATCGATGTCAAACTTGTTAAGGATCCCTCATTGATATGAAAATGGATCTTAAGTTTATAATAGACATGAGCTACTCTTCGAACAATGATTTGAAGGGACATGTTAAAGATCTCATATTGATAAAAGAAGTTTCTTAGACATTTTTCGCGGCACTCGGGAAAGTATTGAAKTGCCTGCTCTTCAAACCACTCAAGCCATTTGACCAATGAAAGATCAGCACACACACTGCTTGGCATTTATTTCTCTCTCTGAGGAATTAAATATGAGGAGTAAATATTTGCCCCAACTCCCTGATTTCCTAACCAACACAGCACACTACCATTTTGAATCCCTTTTTTGTTCACTCCAAATGCTGTGTCTCTGTTTGAAAAGCTCCAATTTCTTGCTGGGAAGATGCAGCAGAAAGCAGCAGCCATGGGCATGGATGGAGTGAGAAGCAATGTGAAAGTTATTGAGAGTGCAAGAAGAAGATTGAGATGGCCTTTTGATGGGGTTGTGAGGTTTTTGGGTCTGGTTTTTACTTTGGTTGCTGCTGTGATTGTGGGAGTTGATAATGAGTCTAAGATTATTTCTGTTACTCTCATCAAAAGCTTGCCTCCTCTCCATTTTTATGCCTCTGCTAAATGGCAATACATGTCTGCTTTTAAGTAAGCTTCAATCTCTCTCTGCCTTCTTAGTGTTTGATAAAATGCCTGAATGGAACTTCTCGCTGTAAAGCCATTTGGTAGACGGTAGTGTCTCGCTATGCATTATGTTATGTTGTTCTTAGCCCTGTTTTGTGTTGAAAATAGAGTGAAAACATGAGTTGGTTTTTTTACACGGTATCTGTGGCTTTGTTTGTGGCTGAGCCGTTGTGATCTTCTTCTCAATACCCTCTTAAAATGCCTACAACACGATGTGTTATGTTATTAGACTTCTTTGATGTTTCGAAACCGCGTTCTTTTCACTTTCGTTATGTTTGTGGCCGAGCCTCATGATTTTCTTCTAAATACCCTGAAGAAATGCCCATGACGCCATACGTTATGTTGTGTTATTCGACTTCTTTTATGTTTTGGAGCCGCTTTCTTTTCATTTTTCGTTATTTTCATGGTCGAGCCTCGTAACTTTCTTCTAAACACCCTCTACGGATGCCTACAACACTACATGTTATATGTTATTTGACGTCTTTTTATGTTTCGGAACCGCTTTGTTTTCACTTTCCTTTTGTTCATGGTTTTGCCTCATAATCTCCTTCTAAAATGCCTACACAATATGCTATATGTTATGTTATGTGGCTTGTTTTTTACTTCAAACTCCTTTCTTTTCACTTTTTGATTTGTTTGCGGTGATTAAGTCTCATAATCTTCATTTGCTTAGGTACTTCGTGGTGTCGAATTGCATAGCATGTGCGTATGCAGCTGTGTCGTTGGTGTACTCGTTCGTAACCAGAGGTTACGAGAATAATCCATCGAGATCATTGTTGCTCATAACCTTCGACCTAATCATGGTGGGGCTATTGTCCTCAGCCGATGGCGCTGCTGCAGCCATAGGAGTCATCGGTCGAGCCGGGAACTCACACATGCACTGGATAAAAGTCTGTGGTTTCTTTGAAGGCTACTGTCACCACTTCACAGCTTCCCTTGTCATCTCCATTGCTGGTTCTGTCATGTTTCTTTGTTTGGTTGTGCTTTCTATTCTGAATCTTCACAAAAAATGAAATTAGGAGATTGAATGTGTTTGTTTTTGGTAGGTGTTACTGGATTTGTACTAGAAGTGTATGGTTTGAAGTAAATATGCTCCTTTTGACTGATTGGTGCATTTTATTAACTATTATTATAAAGATAATTAACCTTCAAACTTGTGCACGATGAGAAATTACACCCTGTTTTTCCATAGACGTGAATTTTTAGGTCAACTTATACAAATCTCGAATGATATTCCTAGTTTGAATCTATACATATGGTTGATAAGAAAATTTGTAGAATATTAAATCATATGTAAGTGGGACACCCTAGTTTGAAACACGTTATTTTTCTTTTTCCTTTTTCATGCTACTCTACGGTACACTAGGTCAACTCGTAGTCAAGCTAATTTTCCTTTTTAATGCAACTGCTACGGTACTTTATTTAGGATGTGCTATAATACAATCATCTCTCAACCGTGTAAAAAGAAATGATCACAAATGAGATCGCTATTGCCCATCTTATGAGTCCATTCTCGTCGCATATTCTTCGTCTTTATTTCCACTTTCCACATTACTTGAAATCAAATCTTATATTAAATACTACGATCCAGACGGTTTTTAATTTAGGAACAACATTCTCTTTGGAAAAAGATTGGGTGATAAATAGTTCAAAAAGCATAAATTTTGCATATATTTTTAATAACCACCGGACTATTTATTTGATTTTAGTTTACATTAGACTACATTTGATAAAGTGTTGAATTACATAAAGTAAAATACACCAAATATGTTGGTTTTTGGGTATAAACATTGGTTACTAAATATCGTTTTAGTTTAAATTATGGAGCTCTCTTTCGAAAGTGTTTTGTAATTACCGGTTAGATTCTATTCTATTCCTGGACTTATGTTTTTTGTATGTCCATGCATATTTGTTTTCTATTAAATTCAGTTTCTTATTTAAAAAAGAAAAAAAAATCATTTTAGTTTAAATTGAAAATAGCTGATGTAATTTTTTAAATTGACCCTGGATATTGTTCTCATTTTAAATTGTGGGAATTACTCTCTGTTCATCTCTATCTTTGCAATGCAACCTGCATCAAATCTAAACTTATTTCTATTCTCAACGTTAAATAAACAAGATACCATAATTCCAACTCCTAAATTTTAGTAAACACAGTGCTAAGAATATTGATCATCTTTCAAAACCTATCACCATTAATTGCATTCAATCACATGGAAATCTGTTAGGTATCTAGAGTTTATTTACTTATGAGAATACCGAATCCGACGTTCGACAGGGTTAGGAACTCGTCAAAACGAGAAAGAACTAATTTTCAGTACTACACTTTCCTATTTCTACCATAAACTCTCACAACTAGAGGCTTAACATCAACGTTCCCTTTTACTGTTTCTTGTTTCTACTTCTCAATCAAAAACAGACATGTTTGGTAACCAATCTTTTTCTCATTCCTAAATTTTGAGAAACGTTTCCAAAAAAGAACCAATTTTTGGAAACTACAAAAAGTAGTTTTTGTTTTTGTTTTTGTTTCTAGATGCTAGGTAGATAAATAATAAATCGCATGCTAACTTGTATGTGATAAAACTATGAACCGGTGGCACTACCATATATCTGTACACTCTCATGTCCTAAGTAAGAAACGAGAACATTACGGCCCTTAACATCCATCCCCCGAACTATATCCTTTTTAAGAGAAATAAATAATCATTCAACTATCTATTTCTTGCTATATTTGAGGTTCAAGTTTTTAGACCAGGATTCATTAAGATTTATGATATACTCACATCGGCATAAGGTATCTAATATGATATAATATTTTTTCAATATGAATATTAAATGATACAATGAAAGAAAAAAAAAATCTGGGATTCTTCCTAATGAAGATAACACCATTTCACTTCATGTTGCACTATAAACTTCCCTTCATGGGTTTAGCCAATCTTAGTCAGCCTCTGAACAAAACGGGTTGACTTCCTAAATGGATCAAATGACTCCAATAATCAAACTTTCAACAAAAAACCTAATTGTTAAGATTAAGAGAGCCCCATATTTGTTGTTTACCTTCAGTTTTCATTAATGATCTCCAGTAGAAATCCTCCTAGTATTGAATGAATTGCACTGACTGCACTTGTGTCCCAAAATGTGAAAACGAACTTTGCTCGTATGGCTGCAGTCGTTGCAGAGAATCGATACCTGTTTAACCCGGTAGTTGGTTTAAGTTAGAAGACTTGTAACATGCAGAGTGATAAAGAAGAACACATAGCTTGTGGTAATCTAAACGTGTAAACAAGAAACTACCTCATGGCTGTATTCTTCAGGCATTGGTGTGCAGTCAATCTATAGATAAGATGGAAAGATTTTAAAATTTAAGACCATATGTAGCAAAAAAAGATGTAAGGTACAGTAAAGATAATTCAGAATCCAAAGAAACTTTGGAATTTCACTACCAGAACTTGACAGAAGAAGAAATAGAATACCATAATATATCAACTAGCTAACAGGTAATGGGTAAATAAGATATGAGGAAAATAATTCGAAGAAACCATTGTTCAAAGAAGAACATAATTTAAGTTCGTAGACAGAGCAAGTCAAAAACATATTCGCCCGAAACAGAATGTATTTAGCTCTGGCCTGCTATTTTCCTCTTTCATCTTTATTGTATGTTACTGTCTCTCTATCCCTCTCAACCCAACTGGAATATATAACTAAAGCCTTGAATCTACACTCCTATCTTAACTTTTTTTCTCTCACTTCATGGAATTTCTAATAAGATAATAAGTCTGCAACCACCAACTTTCTAAGAATCAACCCAATGCTATAGACAGAGACTTGGGTAACGTATAAACATACATCTAAATCATGAAAAAGAAAGAAATGAAAGGATCAGTCAGGAGGTCGAAAAGTGGGTACAATATATAATGATAAAATATAGATTCTAAACTTGCTAAAACTTATGTGAAGCCACCTGTTCCACCATGTTCGCTAACTGCAGAAACCTCTCTAAGGATTAAAATGAAAGTTATCTAATTGCCTTGCACAACTAAGAATTTACAAATAAACCTATAGAAATGTGAAACAAAAGAGAAACTGCACACCTCCATTTTCAGCAATGCCCAGCTTGCAGACATGTCCATAACTGTCTTCGAGCAGATAGGACAACGGTATCTGAGAGACAAATGTTAATACATTAGAATTGGAGAAGAAGTGGAAATCTGTAATATTCAAAATAAGAAACTAGAGCCTCTTTGGTTTGAGAATAGAAGGCAATGGATATAATAGAAAATTTGAGTTGTGTTTTGTATTTTCCAAGTTTTTGGAAATATTTTGAAAGTAGATTCAGAAACTGGATTTGAATAAAGAGTTTGGATTACTGATTCTGCGATTCCATCTCCCTGAAACAATCCAAATGTATTGTGTGACCGCAGCGCATAACAGTTGTGTCTTTTATTGAGTCAAAAAGAAACTGCAGGCATCAACAAAATTGTTAGAAGAGAACAGTTTAGATTGTACTCCCACAGAAAACATATATTCTGAAATCACAAACCTCATAACAGATAGGGCAAAAACTTTTCATTGAATTCTCAACACACAAGTGGTTATCACGCAGAGGAGTGGAATAGCAAGATCCTGAAAACATCACAAGAAGGAACGAATTAGTTGCATTAACACTGAAAACATCACAAGCAAAAAACTGATGGAAACTGCATGCAGTATGAGCACAATACTACTTTCATTCTTCTAAATAAACCATTCAATTCAATTATTCACCTTTTACCAATGCATATCAATCTTATGTGAATGTGCGAACGTGGTTTATTACATACGAATGAGGACTTTACAGACAAACACACAACACTCTTCTGCTACATACTGCAAACAATAACATAATACTAGTTTATAACAAAACATCAAGATAGTTGAATAACATACCACATTTTTCACAGTGAAAGAAATTCTCTCGGCCACCAACTCTAAAAATCGTATAACAAAAAAAACTTGTGTTGAGAAACATAACAGAAACAGCTGAATTACATAAGAATACGCAAACAGCACACTAACCTACAGATACCACATGCATCACAATGAAACTGCTTCTTCTTGGTCTGCATTCATAACAGAAACTATCAGTATATAGGATAAAAAAATCATTCCATTCCACATTTCAAACTTTTAAAGTTGTTCAAGAAAGAGAAGGGGGAAAAAAAGACAGGTTGATGGAAACTTCTCTTACATCATCATCAAAGAATTTGCAGATGTCGCAAAAGTATTCTCCCATATTAACATTACACTTTCGACAAACCTTGGCAACCTAAAATGTACAAAATTGAAACGGTTAGCAGAAAAAGAAAAGGAATGGAAAAAAAAGGAATAAATCAACGCAAGGAACAAAATTAGCCAGAAAAAAAGCCCCCAAACCTCTTGCTCTGTATTGCAAATCAAGCAAACCACCTAAAACATCAATTCCAGAGCAAAATTGATCAACCAAACAAATCCCATCAGATACGATTACTCAAAAAAATCAATAAAACAGTGTACTTAAAAGGATTATAAGAAACATACTTGTCTAACGTCCTGCCGAACAAGTTCATGACGGTCCTTCGGATTGCTCAGCGAGCTCTAAAATCAGGGATAATTAGAGAAAGATTCAGAGAACTTCTTTACAGAATTACTCAAAGCTCCACTTTAACAAACATAAACGCAATCCTTTCTAATGCATCTCTCTATATCAAACACACGCACGAAACGCAAGGACACAGAGAAGAGAGAAATACCATGGCCTCGTTGTGGCAATGGCGACAGGTAAAGATTCGGTCGCAGCATGGGGCTCGGATTCTGCATCGTCTCCTGTAATGCTCGCATCTAATAGAAATCAAAAACAACTTACTGGTCATGAAAGCAAGAACAATAACTCGGTCAAAAAAACCAAGGAAACCTCGAGTTGAGACAACAATGGAGGAAAGAAATTTCATACCCGTGCTGAAATTTTCCGAAATCTTCTCTCCTGGCAGATTGAGGCACAGAGGAGTCCTCTTTCTCCATTGGAGACCGCCCAGTTCGTGCTCCTCGATTTGAGAAGAATTATCACAGGACCAAAAAATTCTAAGTTGTTTTACGTTAAATTGTATAAAATACCCCTCAACTCTAGGACAGTTTTCTTCGATGCCCTAAACTTTTTGAAAATTTCAATCTTACCCTTAAATTTTAGATTTATTGAAATTAACTTTTCCATTAAAATGAAAAGAAATTAATAGAAAAGATAAGTGATCGTGACCGGTAAAATGGTAGTACAGTACGTGCCAATTATACCCTTGAATTTTATGGTAGGTTTCAGTTATACCCTTATCGTTTATTTTAACATTTAACTTTTGAAATTTTTTCAAAACAGTTTCGGTAGCTTCCAAATCGAGATGAAAATAGAATGGGATGATTAGTTGAAAAATAAAGGTTACACCCCAAAACGAGCATAGTTCAGCGGTAATTGGTATCTATCTCCAACCAAGAGGCTGTGAGTTCAATCCCGCAAATCTTGTTTTTTTTTTACTTCAACATTATAGTATTTGAACTTCAGATTTTTAGTCTATCACATGCGGCAATTAGCAAATGTAAACTTATCCTAATTTCATATGCATAAAGTAAATGTGTATTTTTAAATATAGAAAATTTTTTAAATTTTATACAAAATACCATAGTCCAAAATCAACTTCAAAATCAAATGTAAAATATATTTAAAAAATTAATTTTATGTTATATTTGCAAGCGGTGATATTTTCTTAAAATACATATTACATATGCTATTAAAGTGAAAATTCTTTCTCTATTTAATTTTCCCATTCAACCCTCCTTTTAGACCTGGCAAAAAAAAACTTGTTAAAAAAACACATTTAAACAAGTTATTACAATATCATTGTTTAATTTGTAATTTTAGCAATTAATCTATTAAATTTACTAAATCATTACTATTAAAGCCTAATGATATAATTTTTGTTAGTACTATTGCTATAATTTTACAAGAGAGGAGCTGTAAATTAAATTGAGGATGTTACAATTAATTAAACATTCAATATTCTAAAATATAAATAATAAAATGATTTATTTTCATATATATTTAAACGCATCTAAATTTTCAAAAATAAAAAATTAGCCATTGCTCTTTAAATCTGCCAAGTTTTTTACATTAAACAAGGGTTTGACTTTTCCACATTAAATTAATTTAGATCTTATCCTTTCCAAACAACCAACATTATTGTAAATACTTTGCAAAAAGAAAAAAAAAACATTATTGTAAAGAGCAATGCCTGTCTTGTTAGGTGGACGTCTACTCTCTTTTATATTAAAATTTTATTTTAACATCTAAAATAGAAACAATTTATGTTTAAATCTCAATTTGATTTTTAATGGAATCATGGGCTTAAGGTTTATTTCCGGTAATAGATCCGTATTTGGAAAGTGTCTAATATTAAGGATCTCATGTTGGAAAGAAAAGGGACTTACAATAATTTATAATAGACATGGACTACTCCTCTCATCGTCAATTGATTTTGAGATAGAAACCATGAGTATTGATATGGTATCAAAGCTAAGATCTGGTTAAGAAATCTACCTAATTGAAGTTGACATTTTTTTTAATTGGTAAACTTTACATAAACTGATTACTCAAGTTCATCATTAAAACTTTTATTTTAAAGTTCAACATCTCAGCATGAGGCTTTCGAACTCTCTTATTGTTGAAGACAGAGTTGTTCCTTTGATTTCAAATTGCCGAAAGGATTTCTATGTGCATGGATACTCGAAATTAACGATGACGTAATTTTCTTAACTGGGATACATGTTGTTGTTATGACAAATAATAACCCCGTTATATATATATATATATATATATATTTGAATTTTAGATCTCAGGGAAAGGAGTAACGTTATAGAAATTTGAACTTTGAACTTCACGAAAAGGATTAATTTCAAGTATTACCGTTAATCTTTTTTTTTAGTACAATATGTTGGGGAGGGGATTCAAACTTACAACCTCTAGGTTGAAGGTATATGCTAATTACCGCTAAGCTATACTCGTTTTGGCATTACCGGTATTTAATCTTTGAACTTTGAATATTTTTAATTACATCTTCAAATATAGAAATATATGAGAATATGTGGTATTTATGAAAAAATAAATAATCATTTCATAATTTCAAAAGGATTAATATTAATATTATGTCAGTGAAATTTTGTTAATACTTTTTATATTTTATTCAACATTGATTTATCCGATGTCAAACGGGAAATTGGACTGAAAAGTAATTTTACCAAATCAAAACTTATGTTTTATAATCTTTTTGACGTGACCATAAATATCAAATTACTTTCATTAGTTTTTCTCTCTTGTTCCCCTCTCGATCTCCTTCTCTGGATTCTTCTCTTGATTCCTTGATTTTGGCTTATCCTTTTCCCCCAAAATCCCATTTAAGAAAAACTACTTAGATTTTTCAAAATATTCAAAATAAATAGATTATAAAAAAAA
>NW_019104553.1:19035-41906 GCF_001995035.1 Momordica charantia | reverse complement strand
TTTTTGTGGTTCTCAGCTCTCAATAAATAGTATATTTTAGAATGTATAAATATTAATTAATATAGAATATTCGTATTAAATGATAAAATCTTAATATCAAACATTTTTACTGCTGCCATAATTCAAAAATTCGTATATCTTTTCCCACAGATTCAACATTAGTGAAGAGATTCCACGAATCGGAGGCCTCTATGGCAATTGAATCTCACGGTGGAAATAAATCTCTCTCCTCCATTCTTTCCCAAATTTCTCTTCTCGATTCTTTCTCAATTTTTTTCATTTTTAAAAAATATAAAATACCTATTTTTTCTTTTTTTTTTTTATACAACTTGTACATAAAAATTCAAACTCAAATTTTTTTAATTGAAAATAGATACAATAACCAGTCAACCATCACAAATATAAGATATCTATTTTATTGAAAATACATACATTAACCAGTCCACCATCACAGATATAAGATATCTATTGGGACATATTTTCTTACGGACATGTATCATAAATGGGCCAGTACAGATATTTAAATATTTGTCTAAAATGGACACTAGTGAAATTTTTATAGACTATGTAATTAAAAAAAAAAACAAATACACTCCAGTATTTTCCAAAAAAATAAAAAATAAAAAATAAAATACATACATACACTCCAGTATTTCATCAAATAAATAAATAAATCTGAATCCAATTTTTACACAGAAAAAAAAAATCATTCACACGAACAATCCGAAAAAAATGCAGATACACAGTGATCCGACGCCGAAGAATGCTACTCGGCTCCGATTCGCCGCCGATGTACGACGGCCGGGAATTCGCTTCACCGTCGGTGTACGACGGCCGGGAATTACTCTAGGTCTGGATCCGATCCCCTTTTTGATATGAACGTTGATTTTCCCTCCGGAAGAGGACTCTGCACCGTTATCTGCAATCCGATGAGCCGCCGTCTGAAGAATGTTCCGGCAGAGCATTCCGGAGGGCGAATTCCAAGGCTCGCCGTGAGCGGCGGCGGAAGTGGCTAGGGATTCAGAGAACAAGAGAAGAGCGAGAAGAAGTAACGGAACTAGGGCTTTAATGGCAGCCATTAATTTGAGTGTTTTTTGATGGAGAAGTGAATCGAAGAACAGAGATTTTGGTAAAAATGTGCAATCGATTCAATTTGTAGATAATTTGGGATTTGTAGGAAGATGAATTTCAGGTTCGGCCACAATTGACCATGGATTTGACGCCGCCGCTTCCCCCTTGAGCCGTGGTTTCATTATAAATATCATCCATTCGATAGGTGAAATTTGGTTCAAGTAATAATCCGCTGGGCCACTTTCAAAACGTTCTATTTTTTTTTTTTCATTTGAGTTCTTGGAAATATTTGTTTTGGCTATTTTTTTAGTATAATAATCAAAATTAACGAGTCAAAGCGAGAATATCGATCCCTCATTCGTATTAAAAAAATAAAAATAAAAATTAACGTTGATGAATTATGTTGTGAGTTTCTCTTGAGGTTGGAGTTTTTTTTTTTTTTTTTTTATAAAAAAACCGGTTTTTAGTATATTAGGAAACTTTCTAAAACTAAAAATAGTCAATTTTGGAAATAGATCTCCATTTTTCTCTTTAATTTTCTAAGATTTTCAAAGTATTTTTTTAAAAGAGGCTCCTGTAATGGTTTGAGGTATATATAATTATAAAATAATTAGTGAAAAAATTATTTATTTTCACACCCAACATATATATGTATAAAAAACATGTGGAGAGACTTCTGACTTCTTTTTTAGTACGACTGTAAGGTGGGATTTATATGTCAATTACAGCTAAGCTATACTCGTTTTTTTTTTTAGACTTTTGACTTTTTGATAGTTCAAATTGACTCATTTTCATATATTTAATTATAAAATTGTAGTACCAAAAAAATTATATAATGGTAAACAATTTAAGAATCATTTGGTACACGATATCTCATATACCATCTGACTCACTTATCGTTATATTGTGTTAAATCATCATTTATTAGTTCAATTAACAAGTCACTTCGCATTTAACTAATATGTCAACAATAATAATTATATTAGTCAACGTGAGCATGTAATTTTTATAGGAAAAAACTTCCATCGAGGAAGCTCCTTATGAATTTCTATATGGTCCAGTAATATATAGACAAGTGGATTACATAGGAATTATACAAAATTAAAAAATCTACTTGTTTATATGTTAGTGGACTACGCATGAATTCAGGAGGAGCTTTCTCGTAAATTTTCAAGGGAGAAGTTTTGTCTCATATATGTCCAACAAAGACGTTATGAGTTCGATTCACCACCCAACATATTTTTTTTAAAGTAAATAATAATGATTATATTCATTTCAAATCATCCAATAAAAAAAAATCATCTCAACGTTTCAAATTAGAGAATTTAAAATCTATATTTTCTTGAATTTTATAGACCCAAACGGAGTACAAATACACCCAACTTTCCAAAAAAAGAAAAATAAAACGCATGCATACACAGTACACTCAAGTATTTCTTCAAATAAATAAATAAATCTGAATCCAATTTTTACAAAAGAAAAAGAAAAAAAATCATTCACGCGAACAATCCGAAAAAAGCGCAGATCCACAGCACAGATCCGACGCCGAAGGATGCTACTCGGCTCCGATTCGCCGCCGATTTACGACCGCGGGGAATTCCTATTGGTCGGCCTCGGATCCCCTTTTTGATATGAACATTGATTTTCCCTTCGGAAGAGGACTCGGCACCGTTATCTGCAATCCGACGAGCCGCCGTCTGAAGAACGTTCCGGCGGACCATTCCGGAAGGGGAATTCGAAGGCTCGCCGTGAGCGGCGGCGGAACTGGCTAGCGGTTCAGAGAACAAGAGAAGAGCGAGAAGAAGTAGCGGAACTAGGGGTTTAATGGCAGCCATTGATTTGAGTGTTTTTTTATGGAGAAGAGAATCGAAGAACGGAGATTTGGGTAAAAATGTGCAATCGATTCAATTTATAGATAATTTTGGGATTTGTAGGAAGATGAATTTCAGCTTCGGCCGCAATTGACCATGGATTGGACGCGGCAACTTCCCCCTTTCGTCGTGGTTTCAACTTTCATATTTAATTGTCTCCGGGATGGTTCGGGTGGCTTGAGTACTGAAAAGAAATATCGTTGAGGTATTAAGTTCAAGTCACAAAGATTGCAACTCTACCCAATAATAATCCTTTGCATATATACGGGTGGACAGTGCACGTACCTTCAAGTATAGGGATTAAAAAACGGTCGACTTCTGAGTAATAAAAAAAAAAATTCATAATTACGTTAATGGAAGATTTATACCAAATTAGGTTTGTTTTGGCTGACTTTCAATATAAATATTCATTTGATAGGCGAGTTTAAATAGAATAATAATCCTTCCATCCTTACTTTCTACTTTCAAAATCTTCATATTTTCATTTTTTTTTCCATTTTAGTCCGAACTTGGGTTATTATTTTTATCTTATTTATTTCTATCCAGAATTTACCGTGGCATTTTATTTGCTAAATATTTATATGTTGACATAAATTTGTATCAAAGTATTTCTATGGTATATAAATGATGAGTCAACATTTTGTAAAGGGAAATTAAAGTAGTAAATAAATATAGAGATCGACAGGAATGTTTTGAGATGACAAAAACTAAAATGAATAAACAAAAACTAAAATCAAATCTAGTATAGCTCAGCGGTAATTGATACTAGTTCAAACCACATAAATCAAAATAGACATTTTAAAAGGATGAAAATAGTATTTTAAATGATTAATTTTTGTTAGTACACCATGCAACTATTGTGTTAATGGATTAAAAAATGTGGTTTTTATTTTAAGAAAATTACACTTCACGCTGTTAAAATAAGAGAGAAAATTATACTTCATTATGAAGCACACGAGCCAACGGCTAATCATTCTTATTGAAATTAAAAAGAAAAATGTAGGATATTATTATTTTAAACATATGGTCAACCATTTACGAAGCAAAAGATTTGGGTCTGTACTCGATTCAAGTTGAAATGGGAATTTTTCATCTCATCATCCAAGGGGAAGGAGATTTTTAGTGAGATTGGCGACCTAATGAATAATATTAGAGAAAGAATTAGAGATTTTGTATAATTTTAAGTCAGGTAAAATGTGATGGAAACATGGAAGCTCACCTTCTAGCCATACATGCACTAAAATTAAATACGAAGGAAAACGGAATTTCAATTTACTATTATTAGCGGTGATTTTTAGCTTACATGTGACTAATTTTGATTTGATAACGAAGATTATATGTGGCCTTTAACTTGTGAGACTCAAGTTTCGTTGTCCTGGTCTCGTCTGCTATGATCGAGTCGACCAAGCTTCCCTGAAGTCATGTTCCCATTCAGTTGACGAACCGACTATCTTCACTTCGGTTCAGCCACAGTTTCCGACATACTCCACGACAACACGCCGCGATTTACGACTATCTCAAAGAGTCGTTGAGGCCTTGTCAAGGATATTGTTGGGGAAGTTGCGTATAAACAAGACCCATTTGCTCCGTATCCAGGTACGCGAACACTAAATTCTTTCTTGAGTTTAGTGTAGCCTGCTATTAATTTTGGCATCAGAGTATGTTTTGTGTTGCAGGATCCCTGTTCAACATCTCTTCAGTTCGTCATCCAGGTCAACATTCGCGGAATTTGTCAATTTTTTAATAAAACAACTATCTTGATTAGAAAAATGACTTTACTGTATTGATAGAGTAGTAGGAATGAAGATGATAAATGGAAAAACACAAGTTTATTGTTATTTGTTTTCATTTTCTAATTTGTTATAAAATACAAATAAAAGTAATATTTTATCATTTTTGAATCTATAAAAGTAATATTGATAGAGTAGTACCGAAATTCTGTCTTTTTTATTTATAAAAAAAACCCGGAACAAAAATTCAACATTTACCAAACTAGTAAGGTGAAAGTGCGGGTGGAAGGAATTTTGAGCAAGTGGGTGGTGAGCTGGCATCCACTGGTTTATTTGTCTGCACGCTTTTTTTTGTTTTGTTTTGTTTTTTTTATTATTATTATTTTTTTTTTTAGANTTAGAACTACGGTTTTTTTCGAGACAATGTCTTGGACCATTCACGTCGATTTTATCCTTATTTATGACATCTATATGCATTATTGTTAGTTTTTTTATTTAAATATAAAAAATTTAAACAATTAATTTGATTTTCTAAAGTTTTAATTATTGTAGTCCAAAATCAATTATTTTCATAATCTCATAATTTACTCCGTAATATATTATATTAAATAACAAAATTAATTACAATCAACGATTTCAAATTCAAAATTTACCCACAATTTTCTTCCATTCATTCTAATTCCCACTATCTTCTTTCTTCTCCGTGCTTTCACTTTCAGTGTGTTGAATGAGAGGAAATTTGCTAATTGAAGAATGAAATTACGAGCTACAATGTCATCAATTATAAGAACATATAATCAATTCAAATAATAATTATTTTATGATTGTGTGTTATAAACTATATACGTCAGCACTCGTGAGTTAGTTATAAACTATATACTTCCATATTCCAATAAAACGTTACAAACAAATATAAACTATATCACTATATCAAATTATTGAATTCTTAGAACTGAAGCAGATCAATTATTCACTTGATACTTATTTGATAATTAAATAGATATACAATAATTAAAGCGATTTGAAATATTTACCATGTAATACAAATTTAAAAAAAATTAAAAAATAATTTGTAATTTTATTTAAACAAATAAGACTAAATACACTCAATTTTCCCATTAAAAAGGTGAGAGAAAAAAAAAAGAAATACAGTCGAGTTTTTCATCGAAGAAATAAATAAATAAAATAGAACTCCTCAGTCTTCACAGGAGCAATCCCAAAGCAATCCATATACAGAGCAGAGATCCAGCGCCAAAGGACGATACTCGGCTTCGATCCGACGCCGATAGATGGCCGGAAGTTACCACAGGCCGTCCGATCCGCCTCTTGATTTCAACATTCATCTTTCTTCCCAAATTAGATGACTCGCCATTGTCATCCGCAATCGGATGAGCCGCCGTCTGAAGGAGCGTTCCGGCGAGAGAATTCGGAGCCTCGCCGCGACCGGCGGCGGAAGTGGCGGCTAGGGATTCAGAGAATAAGAGGAGAGCGAGAAGAGCTACGGAAACAAGGGATGTAATCGCAGCCATTGATTGTCGAAGCTAGAGAATCGAAGAATTGAAGATGAATATACAAATTTTCGATGGTTCGAACTTATATATAATTTCAGATTGTTAGGAAGATGATTGACCATCAGCAGGCTGAATTTGAATTTCCTCTGTATTTTCGTCGACTCTTCAATAATTGGGCAAAAACGCGGAATATTTTTTTTTATATTAAAAAATGGGAATCGGCGGCCACATAATTTTCTCTTTCCGGTAATGTTTTTCAAAATTTACTCAACTTTCCAAAATTATACATTATACTATTTGTTAATTTTTTATAGTTTATGAACAAATTTAATTATTTATTAGCTTATAGACCTACATACAAAAAAAAAATTATTAATTTCAACAACATTTTTTATATATATAGATTAAATCGTTATAAATTTTAAGTAAAATGATTAAGTTATTACATATTAAAATGCAGGGACTAAATCATCACTTCAATGACGAGATCAATGATGTATTTAAACTTTTTTTCTACAAACGTGAATATTATTTGGGAAATTATAGAATATAGCAAAATTAATTATCCCATACTTTACCACTTGCTTGTAATTTTGATTATTTTACTAATCACTCCAAACTAATAATTATTATTTAAATAGATGACGTGTGGTATTGGTGTATTCGCCCTTATTTTATATGAGTTTAGATCATAATTTTTCGTTGTTAAATTTTCATTTTTCTTTTGTTTTGGTTCTTAAATTTTAAAACGTAATGTTTTAGTCTCTAATTTGAGGTATCGGAACTAGGCATTTGATTGGAACCATTAATTTGAGTAATGATTGTTGATTAGAGAATAAAATTGGAGAAATGTATATAATGTGTGGATTCGAAAAATTTAAGATATGTGATTAAGATTATGTTTGTTATAAAATAATAATTATACATATAATATATTATAAAATAATAGTTATTTATAAACAAAATATTATAAAATAATAATTATATGTAAAATCAATAACATATATAATTAATTAATAATATTTTAAATTAAACTAAATATTTAATGGGTAGGATCACTTATTTATAAATATATTATTAAATACTTCTGTCAATTTAAAAAATATTGAAATTTCAAATCTTTTATCAAACACGTTTTAAAAAACTCTGAAAATATGGAATGAAAATTTCACCGAATATAGTTTTATATCGTTAGAACTTAGAAAGATGGATTTAACTTTTAAGATCGGCCGGAATTGACCATGGACGGCGGCGGCGACGGCGCATTGAATTCTTCCCCCTTTTCGCCGTGGTTTCGTTAAAATATAAATTTGATAGTTACGTGTGAAATTCTCAGGTCAGGGAAAACGTGGGGTTTTTAATTAAAATAATAATAAATTTCCCGACCTTTTCGTGGGGAGACGTTTTCTAATTCTTTTTTCCCCTAAAAATGTAGACAAAATTTAATAAATCATAGAAACTTTTTTAATACAACAAATTGGAGCTAGGCTTGTGTTGTCAATATATTAAAAAATAAAAATTTATTTTTATATAAATATTATATGGTACATTGAGTGAAGATTCAAACTCACAATTAATTGATCGGACATAGATACCTGAACCAATTGAATTATGTTCATGTTGATAAAATTATATTTATATTATTTTAACATTAAGATTTAAAAAATATGTTAAATATGGGAAAGAAATACACTTCTGAAAAATAAGGTTCGGGGTAGGTGTCAATTTAATCGAAATTTCAAATTCAACATCTTTAGTTGAGGTTTTGACTAGATGTCTAATTGGTCTCTCAAATTTCAAAATATACCTTTTCGGTCCCTAAAGTTTGACAAAGTTGTTCTACATGATCTCTCAGAATCATTTAATCATTAGTTGATTTAATGGGAAAATGACATAGCAATTAATAGGTGACCGAACTTTCTAACTTGATATTTTAAGATGAGTTGTAAAAAAAATATTAATTGTTACAAAATTTTATTATTTGATGTGTCATTTTCTTTCTTCCTTGTACCTAATCTTTTAAAATGTAAAAAAAATATCGATTAAGTCATTCCATAAAAATATGTCAACAAAAATTTGATAAATATGTATTTAATAACACATGAACATGCTACTTCAATATTATTTTATACATGAAACGCGTGTGAGCAAAATTCGACCTGCTAATCAAAAAAATTATTATTTTTTTCTTGTGGAGTGGAATACTAACCTAATTTAATTTTTTAATACATTTAAGGTAAAATTGAAAATTTTAAAAGATTATAAAAGCCAAATTTAAAAATCTACAGAAATTAGAGACCAAATATATTTAGCCTCGAAATATTTCGTAGCTAAGTAATTAGACCAATGCTTCTCAAAGTATATTTGGACGGAAAACACAATACAAGTAACTTCTAATTTATCTGTTATCTCAAATATTGTTTTGGTCTATTGTATTATCATTTATAATTATTATTATTTGAATTTCTAATTTTTTTCTTACCAATCATATATATCTTAATAAATTGAGTTATATGTTCAAGTGACCTTTAAATAATTTAGTTAACTGATATTACCACATGTATCTCTATGTGTGTTGTCTTTGTTTTAGATCAATTTGCACGATGTTTTAGTTCTTAAATTTTCATAACTTGTTTCATTTAATTTTATGTAAGGGTGTTTTCGTAATTTTGAGATTTTAGAAAAAGAAAAGAAGGAAAAAAAAGAAAGAAACGTAAATCGAAACAGAGGAAGGAGGAAGAAATTGATGTTGATTTTGAAACAGATTTGAGTTTGGGAGCTTGACTTTGATAAGTTTTGGAATTGTTAAACCGTGAATTTCTATGATATGGACTCCTTTATGTGTTTGTGAATCACAAGTTTATTTGAGGTTGGAATGAAATGGTCTATGAATTTGTTGCTTTGCTTAAGAAATTTCTTGAAATAGATGTTGAAATTGGATTTTTATGTGTTTTGATCACAGATTTGGATGGTAGTATTTGCAAAACAAAAAAAAAAATGAAATGGAAGGGGAAGAAGCCACTCGGGAAGAAGATGAATATCAAAGAGGAGAGAGAAAGACTATGTGTTGGGAATTAGACAAAAGAAAAAAAAAAAGGAAAGTGATTGGGAATTGAAGCAAAGGGAACGTGAGTATGAATTGAAATTTCATGGGTTATTATTTCAGGACGATCAGAAATTGGAGCATCGTACCAACTAAATTCACCTCGTTCATAGGATTTGTTAGTGGTTATTTTACTAAATATTTTAAGATATCTATTATAGAACTTCAAGAAAATATATATTACGTATGTTTGATCATTTCTGCTGAGAAATTGGGTTTGTTGAGAATTTAGAAATGATTTATGATTTTCTGAGAAACTGTTGTGCTTAGTGAATATGGTTAAAAAGAAATATTTTTAGAAGTGATCTGAGAAAGAAATGTTCTAAGAAAGAAGAAAAGAAGAATTTTAGAACTGTTTATGAGATTGAGAATTTTATGCAGAAATAAGTTTACAAACCACCATATTTTTGTATCCAGGTGATTAATCGTATGCTATGTGAATGTGTTTCTATAGTATACCCAGAAATAGGTCTTTGAGACCATTTTACTCCGCGCGTTGAGAGAAATATTCTGCTGTGTATACCAGTCGACCAGAAATAGAATTATTCTGCTGTGCATTACTCTGAGTCAGTAGACCAGAATAGAATGTGAATACATATGTGGTGTTGAATTTCCTTAACCTGTTTCAGGTTTGAAAGAGAATTTTTGATATGTATTTAGAAAGTGTTTTTGAAAGTATATGAAGTTTTGCTGAAAAAAAGCTTATTATTTTAATTTAAAGAAGTTTGTTATAAGAGTTTAAATTTCAGTTGTCTTTATGCAAGAAGTTTTACGAAACTATTTCCTCAGTAAAATGTCACTCACTGAGCTTCCTATCTCACTGTTTATCATTGTTTTTATCCACCAGGTTGTACCTGAGTTTCAAAGGGATAGCCGACTGCCACTCATCGTCTCAGAACTTGCATATCACATCTAGAATGACTTATATTAGAGTAGTTGTACCTTTTGTGGTTGTACAACATGTTTAGAAATCGTGGTCGAATAGTTATTTTTGAACTTAATTATGTTACACTTTATGTTTTATATATTGAAGAATAATCTAAATTAGTTTTAGAAATTTAGAAAGAAATTGACTATAGACTCGGTAGTTGGTTGGGGGTCTGTGGTCGGTGCGGCTTGTCCTATAGCTAGTAGGTGTTTAGGGCGGGGTCGTGTCATTTTAGGATTTAAGGTGCGTTTGGGAGTGATTTTGACATGATAAAACCACTTTTGCAGTTATCAAAATCACTTCTATTTCCATGGATCATGTTTAGCAAATAACAAAAATTGATTTTAGGAAAACGTAAAATAACTTAAAATTGATTCTTAAGGTATTATTTTGGTGGTTATTTTGGAAAATCAATTATTCTTTAAATTTGTTTTTTCGGAATCACTTCTTCTACAATCACTCGCAGATACATCCTTAAACTTTTAGATGCTATATTTTAGTCGATCCATCTTTCAAATATATTGTAGGAAAATTTATCTTTACGTTATTGAATTTTCACATTATTATTTATGTTTTGGAAAAAATTGAAAATTAGAATAAAAAACAAGAAACTTATCTTTTTTTTTCTTCCAAAATTTCTATTTAATTACGAGAATGCTAAAAATAGGAGAAACAGTAAATTGCTTAAAATTGAAATGAAAACATTATTTTAAATCAAATTAATATTAATTGTACTAAAAAAAATACAGCCAAAGTTTTTCATCAATAAATAAATAAATAAAAAGAATCAATCCAAATTTTGCCGAAGTGAGGGATGGAATAATTGATTCACTCACACGAACAAACCAAGAACAATACAGAGACAGAGTAGAGATCCAACGCCAAACGACGACGTTGGGCCCCGATTCGCCGCCGACGGGCTCGGACCATCGGCTCTTACTACGGATCGTCGGGTCCGCCTTCTGATTTTTCGCTCGAAGGAGAGCTCGCCGTCGCTCTTTGGAAGCCGATGGTCCTCCGCAGCGGTCTGAAGGACGTTGTTCGGGCGAAGCATTCCGGTGGAGGAATTCGAATCCCCGCCGTGATCGGCGGCTAGGGATTGGGAGAGCAGGAGAAGAGCGAGTAGGGGTATCGGAAGTACTAGGGATTTGATCGCAGCCATTGATTTGAGTGTTGGGATTCAGAATCGAAGAATAATGGATCAGATAATTGGAGGTAGGATTTGGAAATATTTATTTATAGTTTGAGATGAAGTCAGAAAGATGAATTGAAGTTGAGCGTGGATGGCGATGGCGATTTGGCGAGCGGGCCTCTGAATTCTTCCATCTTCTCGCTGCGTGTTTGTTAGGTGAACTTTCTTTGGTTCCTCTCAATTTCCTTTTCCCATGTGATTGGTTTGATTTGATTATATCCGCGAACCAAACGAAAACGTCTTTGAAAATTTGGTACCTCATTAGTTTTTTTTTAAAGAAATTATATTTATTCATATTCTTCTCCTTTATAACGACCGAGAATTTAAGTATTATTCCAAAACAATTGTGTGATTTTTATTTTAAAGAAAATTAGTTAAATATATATATATCTATTTTTTTTTATTTAGTTTAACACTATAGAGATGAGAATTTGAATTGCTGACCTTTTCGGGTCGATGATATATAGTTTAAACTATAGATTTTAGGATAAATGGTATAAATCACCCTTAAAGTATCATTGCAATTACACCCTCAAACTTTCCATGGTAAAAATTGAACCTTTCCACTTTTAAAAGTGAAAAAATTGAACCCATAAATTTCAATTTTAAAAAATTAAACTAAACTTTCTCATAAATGAAAAAATAAAATTTATTTCCTCTCCCTCTCCTCGTTGTCGTCCTCTCTACTTCCTCTCCCTAGAAAATTGGTTGGTTTCTTCTTTCACTCTCTGCAATCTCTATCGGCCTCCACCACCTATCCCTCAACGAAGACGGCAAGAGAGCGTAAGCTAGTTCCTCTGTTTTGAAAAAAAACCTCAGTTTCTCAATCGAAGAGAGCATAAACTCTAGCTCCTCCGATTTTTCTATATTGTTTAGAACTTTCTTCCTCTCCAGCTTCTTGAACACGTCCCCAACACGTCCCCAGAGCTCTGGTAGAAAATTTCGGCTCTAAACCATTTCTTCTTCCAAAAGAGCGGTTGTACTTGCTCACCCTTTAAAAGAAATTGAAAAACATGACCAATTTATCGGTCTCTTGAAATAGGGAAAAAAAAGTTTCTGTAACTCGGGTTCTTAGGGGCCATGGTAACGATGGGGAGAGAATTTTGGTTAACGGCATGCTGGAATTTGGAATTGGAGAATTTGTTGCGGGAATTGGGAATTGGGAAGATCATACAGGGCAATAATTTTCTATATACTACAAGACAGGGGAAGGAGAAACACAAGTTCTCCATGAGAGAAAGTGGAGAGGAAAATCCAGGAAGAGAGAGAGTAGAAAAAAGAAAAGAGAATAAAAATAAATTTATCTTTTGTTTTGTTTAAAAAAAATTTAAGAGTTTAATTTTTTAAAATTGAAAGTTTAAGGTACAATTTTTTTCACTTTATTAAAGTTTGAGGGTTTAAATTTTGAGTTTGAAAGTTTATGGGTGTAATTTTTTCATCTGTAAAAGGTTTAAGGTTTAAGTTTTAGGGTTGAAAGTTTGGAGGTGTAATGGTAACGATCATCATACTTTAGATGTGGGTTGTGCAATTCACCCTAGATTTTAACTTATTTTTAATAATTACGTATTTAAATTGTAAAATTTAATAATTAAGAAACCTAATAGTAGAAGTGTTATTGAGGTGGGGCATGGATGAAGATGGCTTTCCAACACTTATCTCCCATTTTATTCTCTTCCAATCAATTTTTTGGAGATCGAGAGAGGGATTCCTTGTGGTGGACTTGCGACGAACAGTTCCTTACAGAAAATTACTCCCTATTTATTATTTTTTCATAGTAGAAATTCTCCGTTAAAAATTCCTTTTTATGCCTTAGCAGGCGGCGGCGGCGGCGGCACCACATTGCTACTAAATCCCTCCACATCCTTATAGCTCCATTGCAACTTCTTCGGCTTGACAGGAGCTAATAAATTTATTCAACAAAATTTCAAGTGATAATCATGCAGTAAGAGTTGAACTTAACATTTAATTAAAGATATAATCACGAACTTGTTGAATTGTTCGTGATTTTTTTTAACACAACAAGTGGGATGAGATTCGAACTCATGATCTCTTAGTTAAAGATATGTACCAATTATTGAGCTTGTTCGTATTTATGATAGTAATTGAACTTTTTTTACTCCAGAAAACAAATTGTAATTTAATTTAATCAAATAATCACAATACTAAATACACTCATTTTTTCCATTAAAAAATAGAGAAAAAAACACGCTGTTGAGTTTTTCATCGAATAAATAAATAAATAAAATTCTACTCAAGTTATTCACAGGAACAATCCCAAAACAATGTATATTGAGAGCAGAGATCCAACGCCAAAGGACGATACTCGGCTCCGATCCGCCGCCGATAGATGGCCGGAAGTTACTACTGGCCGTCCGATCCGCCTTTTGATTTCAACATTCATCTTTCTTCCCAAATTAGATGACTCGCCACTGTCATCCGCAATCGGATGAGCCGCCGTCTGAAGGAGCGTTCCGGCAAGAGAATTCGAAGTCTCGCCGCGACCGGCGGCGGAACTGGCGGCTAGGGATTCAGAGAATAAGAGGAGAGCGAGAATAACTACGGAAACTAGGGATTTAATCGCAGCCATTGATTGTAGAAGCTAGAAAATCGAAGAATTGAAGATGAATGTACAAATTTTTGATGGTTCGGATTTATATATGGATTTCAGTTTCGCCGCAATTGACCGTGAGCCGGCGGCGAGGAGACTGCGTTTGAATTCTTCCCCTTTTTCGCCGTGCTTTCACTTTTCAATAAAATATGAATCTCATATTTAGGCCAAAATATTTTAGATATCGATAAAAATATCGAGAGCAAAAGTTAGAAAAATTAAAAAATCTTAAAAAAAGATATAAATTAACAGATAAACATTTTTCAATTTCTAAATGAGTTAGAAGTAATTAATATTAATATTATGTATATATTAATGATATTTTGTTGATATTTTTCATATTTTGTTGATTTCCTTCTACAATGATGTAAATGTTGATTTATCCCTCATGTCGATGTCGAATCCATGGAAACATGGATATGTCGATGGAAATGTCGACGTGTCTACGGATATTTAGAACTATGATTAGACCAAACGTGGGGTTTTTAATTAAATTAATCATACTTTTTTCTGTTTTAGTACAAAAATTGCACGTGTGGGAGATTCGAACTCATAGGATCTAAACTCATTGTTGGATGTTTAATATGTGAAAGAAAGTGAGAAAACCGTTGAGTATACAAATTTAACATCCGAAAAATTAAATTTGTGTATTAAGAATTTGATTGAGTAACAAATTCTTTATGTTTCAACTTTTGTGTCATGTAACATCAAATTTGTTAAAGTTACATATTTGTTAAAGATGAAGTTATCTTTTAAATAAGAAGTTTTTCCTTTATTTGATTAAAGTTATAATTTAAACTTTATATGTGTTTAAGTTTTTGGGAGATGTTACACATTTAGACAACTATATATAGTTGTTTCTTTCTTTCATTTTGAGACATCGAAGCATTTCTCCTTTTGAGTTCTTCCTCCTCTCTCAGGAGTTCTCTCTTCTCTTGAGTTGTTGTTCTTGTTTGTGTTGAGAGCAAATGTCTAAAAGTTCTGCCATATCCGAGTAGTTCGAGGTTGCAATTCTACTGGAGTTAGTCGTTGTATCCTGCTGAGAAGATCGTTGTAGTCTGCTAGCAACTTGTGCAGAGCGAATAATTGTCTTCAGGTCAGCGCTATTGAAGCGTGTCTCGACTATTTTGATCAAGTTTTGGTGTTCATCAAGTTGTCAAGATTTATAATTGTTTGTAGCCAGTTACATTGTAAATTGTTGCTAGTATTATTCAGTTTACATATACAATGTGTATTTACCCAACACTCATAACAACTAGTATTTAGTACCACGAATGGATTAGTAGCAAGCGCCGATTACTATTGAGCTAAACTTATGCCGACTAAAATAATCCTACATTTAAATACAAAGTATTTTTTTCCCGTACAACATAAGGTGAGAATCCGCAAATATCCTTAAAATATAATCTATTTTTATCTTTTATATGGTTTTTACGTTAAGATTTCAAAAGGAAGATAAATATAAAAGTTAGGCAGACTTTTTTTTTTTTTCCCAATTGTGAAAATAGAAACTAATTATTTAAATATATTTATTTTAAAAATATTGTGGTTTTAAATTGAGTGAGCAAAATCATCTCTTTACATGAAAGAGACAAACAAGCCATTAATTAAAGCCAACCAAAGCTATTTATATCTTTATCCAAATCACCTTTTCCAAAGTTTCCATATCTTTAGTAATATTGTTGGTAATATTATGGAAGAGATCAAAAGGAAGGATATTCGTGAATCGAAATAAAAAAAAAATCCAAAAATAATTTGATTAAATTATTTGTTAGTGTTTCTTATCCTCGATCTACAATGCAATTACTCCGAGTATCTTGTAATTTTAAGTTTTCTCATACGCCTCCAATTGTGACAATTTATTGGAACATTCTAGCCTACATCGCTCATGTTTGTGAGAGGTACGACGACCACGTAACGTTTATAGTTCAAGAAATGACTTTCTCTTCCACGTAGATAGGCTGGCTCTTCAAAAGACAACTTGTATTGCTGGATTTAAAACTAGCATAATTTTCAAAATAAAATTTAAAATAAATACATTTAAATAATTAGTTTCATTTTTACAATATTAATTACCTCTATTTTGCAGCAAATATTTTTCTTTCTATAATATTTAATTCAACAATTATATTTTAAAGCAATAATTTAAAAATTATTTGAAAGATATATTTATCTTATTTTAAAATATCTTTATTCTTTTACATGTCTTAAAGTTTCATGGAGAATTACTAAACAAAGCAATGTTTGAATTGGAGTAAAAATATATTCACATCATTTTCTTTAAAAAAAAAAATAATTTTGAGATTGAAAGTGATTGTTAGTGATTAAAGGCATTATTAGTATTGGACCACTCTGTTATTCTAAGCCCACAAAGCCACATGGAGTATTCCCTCTTCTTCTACCTTTTGAAATAAACTTTTCTCATATTCTTTTTTCTAAGAATATGCAATATTTTAATACTATCAACGTTTTCATATATCCGTAGGCTGGACGTTAATATTAGATTTTTTGTTACATTCATATAACAATTTCACACTTAATGGTATTAATATCAATCATTTTTAACTTATTTAAAAATAGTAAAATATTTATTTATTAATTTAAATATTTGTTTGAAATTTGTTTTTATAATTTTGTCTACAATTATCTGTTCGATGTTTTATCAAAATTTTCATTGACATTTCTATAAAGTTGAGACATCAATTTTCATCGATGTTGACATTTAAAACTTTGAGAGACAGAGCTAAAAATGAACTACTTCTATTTCAAATATTATGTAAAAAAATATCTCCAACAAAATTTTTCTTTCTGCAATATTTAATTCAACAATTATATTTTAAAGCAATAATTTAAAAATTATTTGAAAGATATATTTGTCTTATTTTAAAATATCTTTATTCCTTTACATGTCTTAAAGTTTCATAAAGAATTACTAAACACAAAAATATATTCACATCATTTTCTTAAAAAAAAAAAAATTGAGATTGAAAGCGATTGGTAGTGATTAAAAGCATTATTAGTATTGGACCACTTTGTTATTCTAAGCCCACAAAGCCCCATGGTATTCCCTCTTCTTCTACCCTTTGAAATAAACTTCTCGCTTATCTGTCAAACAATTTTTCTTTGACACGTGTGTTAAATTTTACATTTTCATATGTCGATAGATTCGACGTTGATATTAGAGGTAAATCAACATTTTGATAACATCACAAAAAGAATTGACAAAAAAAAATATATCATCAACAAAAATATCACTAGGTGATAATTAATATTAATATCAATAATTTTTTACTTATTTAAAAAAGTGAGATATTTATTGTTTATTTAAATATTTATTTGAAGTTTTTATTTTATATTTTTTCTAGAATTATCCATCAACATCAATATTTTATCAACATTTTCGTTGACAGTTCATAAAATTGATAAATCTACATTTCTATATTTTAAACCTTAAAACCTTGTTCATTGAGCAGTTTTTTATGTAATTTTTGAAATTCAAGTTTTTTTTTCTCTAAAAAAAAATGCTTGAATTTCAATTATTACATAAAAAAACTCCTCCCTCTAAATTTTCAAAACCAAAAGATTATACACATTTTGGAATGTAAAATTTCTCTCCTATCAGAATTTTTTCTTCGCCACTAAACATCACTTTAGTTAGAAGAAGCAAGCTTTCAGATGTTTAGAAAACGTTTTATTATGTCCCTACATCTAATTTCTAGTCAATATGATGATAATATTTTTGTTTCTTATTTCTCATTTTCTGTTTATCATTTCTCATTTCTTCCCACAAAGAAAAACATAACTACATTGATAACAGTTTCCTGTTCTTTTATCGTTTTTCATTTTTTCTGAAAAGAAACAAAAACATGTTTAATAGCCATTTCTTATTTCTCCTTATTACAATATTAATTTGTTTTTAAAAGTAACAAATTCATATAAAATTACTTTTTTAAATTAAATATTCAAAATTTGTTATATTTTATTCATTTTTTTAGTTTTGCATAATTTTGATATGTTTCTTTAAAATGAGAAATGAAAAACAAAAACAATTACCAAGCGCTTGTGTTTCTCAAAATTAAAGACGAAAAAAAAACTGAAACGTTCCAATCAAGCTCGAAGAAACTTAAATGGCTTTTAAAAAAATCTTTTCATTTCTCATTTTTAAGAAATTAAATGGTTTTTTTTAAATGGGCAGATTTGAGAATTATCCTCTATTTCTTGCTTTTCATTTTTAAGAAGTCTCACAAAATTTAACAAAGGTCACCTTCTTAAACAAAAGCCAGAAAGAGCATTAGAAAAAAAAAAAACAAACAAAACAAAAATGGTAATTAGTTTAAAATGGGGAGGTCAACTTTTTGGCTTGATATCTCAAAAACACTTTTCATGAGTCAATCAAAGCTTAGCTCAACTGATTAAGGTATATATATTCGATTAAAAAGTCACGTGTTCGAACNATTCCTTTTACCTATCCCACAATTTGATCACAAGCCAATTATTCCCCAAGCCCTTTTTTTCTTATGCACAAGGAAAAATCTATTCATATTCACAAACATGAAAGAAAGAATAACCTTTTTTGCTAAAAGAAACCAACCATAGGCTTAATCCAATGCAAAAAGTGGAGGTTCCATTATTTTGAATATCAAAAAAAAGAATAGAAGAAACATATCATCCATAAAACATACCAAAACAAGAATAACTCCTCAACATAATAATCCAAATATGTTCTTACTAGATTTAAAAATAAATTCCAAACAAGTCATGTATTTATGTATTTCCTCTTTCCTTTCGATTTATTTTAATCCTCAAACAACAGCTTGGTCTAGAAATTCAATAGTTCAAACTATAATTGAGATTAGGTTTTTTCCCTAGTTATAATAACTCAATTGGTCAAGGCTATATTTTCTTCTCTATGGGTCGGAGGTCCGAATCTACTCACACCCTATTGAACCAAAAAAACAAAAAAATCTAATGCATGTTCTCAGATAGGATTTTGTCCAAAATGCTTTTCGTGCTATCAAATATTTTTGGTTTCTTTCCATCTCCAAAATCAGCCAAATTTACTATATCAACTAGAACAATTGATTTCTAAAATCCACTTCTATTATCAGAAAAGCTCATGCAAAACATCAAAAAGTTTTTCAATAACCTTTGGTCCACAGCAAAGGTATCATAAGTTTATTTGATATAAACTTATGATTTACTGCAAGAGAAAAACTTCCAAGAACTGAGTTGAGCAATATTCTTTCAAAAAAGTAAAAGTACCTGTATACGGGTATCGCAGAGATGCTCGATCGATCATCACAAACTATATATGGCATTAGCATCAAAAGTATGAAGCTTGGATTTAGCTGAGCCTGCATAAAATCTATACTAATGATACCGACTGCTGAAGGGAGGATTATCACAGACATAAGCAGAAGGAAAATCAAAAGGGAATAAATATCAAAAGGAATGGAATGTGATGCCTATCTTCATATGAGAGAAAGTTTGAAGAATCCCAGCCCCACATGCAGGAAAAGTTGAGCATTTCTTCTCTCTTCAACTTTTCCAATAGCATGTGGAGGACTGCTATGGAGAATTCAACAGCAGATGATTTCAAAATAACATTTCTTTTATGTTAAATTATATTTCAGATTAATTTGCATTTGCTCCTGATCAATATTCTTGAAAACTACCAAGACTCGGCAAGTAGTCCAACTGGTTCTTTGACCAGAGAATATAGTATCTGATTAATGGAGCATTCTAATTTTATGAATACGATTAATGCGAGTAGAGTTGTCGGGCACTCGGATACTCATACCAAGTCAAAATCTCTAAAGTATTGAAAGTATAATCACAAGTATGTTGTACCTGGGGTCGACTATGCTTCAATACTTGCAGACAGAATTTCCAGCTACTTTAGTCCTCAAAGAGTCTGATAAGGAAGGATTAGTCAGAAAATCAAGGCTGTTACTCCGCATAATATTCACACTTAGGTTTTGGTTTCAGTCTTAAGATTTAAAAGCGGGGAGGGGGAGAGATCGAATGCAACTTAGTCGCATGTTCAGAGCCCTAGGCACCAACTGGCAAAATATAAACACAATAAAATAGGAGCCAACTTCATTAACAATGAAAAGCGCATTACAAATACTACACAGCTAAATAATTGCTACATAATTCTCGACACATACAACACGACATAAATTATTGCATTAATAAGCTTGAGCCAACTTATTACTGTTTTTTCTTCTCCAACAGAATAGTGAATGGATTTAGTATTTATTCAAGGCATGACTTTGCACCAGCATTTTGGTCAGATCACCACTAAGGTGGTGCGACATGATCTCATTCGTGGATCCGACCAGCTTTCCACCGATGAAGACGGCTGGTACTGGTGCATTGCATCCCAACTTTACGAGCGCTTTCTCTATTTCCCTGCAGTCAGGGTCTTGGTCAATCTCATAAACAAAAGGATTGACTCCAAGTTCCCCAAATAGAATGTTAACTGCATATGATAGGCAGCACGAGCTCTTGCTGAATATGACCACACTCCTCTCTGCAGCGAACCTTTTAACCTTATCCATGCCTTCTTAATATAATAGAGTTTTCCTTGCAGATGATATGAAGCAAAGAAACAAAAGTACACTTGATATATATAAGGTTTTTTTTCAAGTTTGTTTAAAACCTTATAACCTTTTTGGACCAAATTTATTCAAATTTGGTCCAAACGGTTATATAGGCTTTAAATATTAAGAAGGAAAAGTGTGCAAGAGAAAACAAATATCGAAGCTTGTTGTTATATGAGTTTGAGCTCTCTCATGCAAGACTATTTATAGAGACAACATAAGGAAGATTGCCTTCTTTATAAAAAAAAAAGAACGTTCAAAAGAGCTTGTGCTTTAGTTAGATGCTCAAATTAATAAAAGTTTTTAACTTTTTAAAATGAGGACTACTGTTTCCAACAGGCTGGACAAGTTGACAGGTCTTCTAATTTAGAGGATACGACTATTATATTGTGATGCTATATGAATCATTAACCATTTGATTTGTAGATTATGAGTTAATCATACTTGTATTAGTAACACAATCAAGTGGTGATATTGATCCTATCAATCTTTTTCTGACGTGTAAAAACAATAACCGTGTCTTCTACTTTGCAGAGTTTGTGGAAATGAGAATATAACTATTAAGAGACAATAAAACAAAAGCAAAAAATTCTGTAATGACAGTCAATATATACCAGATTCTTGCAATCGCCTTCTTTGAATCCTTACACAGAAAGACTTCAGTGGCTGTAATTCTTTGTATTCTGTCCACCAACTTGTATGATTCCTTCTTGTATGTGGAGCTTGCTTAGCTTCATTAATCTAACAGAGTGATGTTCCACAGCCTGGTGATCACACATATATACAAAATTGAATAAGGTTAAACTTTCCCCCTTTATTCAATTGATAGAGTCCCCCTCTTCAAAATTTTAGCTTCATAAAGACCTTACCACCGTAATGCCGCCATAATTTCTAGGATATAACTAAGCCCATGATTGTTAACACAACAGAATATATCCTGTTCTTTGGTGCAATACGCACTCTGTTTATACTTTAGATTAAGCTCACATGCTCGCCACTTTACCTATATGCTAAGGGATGTATGTATATAAAATAAAGCATAATCCAATCCAGTTATTGAATTTGCTTCTCCAGAGTTGGTCTTGACTCAAAATGTACGAAAAAGTTCATGGCAGGCATAAAAGTTGTAGTATCACCTAGTTGTCCCTGCACAAGTGAAGGATCTAACTAACTAGATCTGAAATGTTACGAATTGATTGATCAAATTAATCCCATAAATAGTTTAACCAGCAAAATTAATTCTCAAAACTAGAGGATTAGGGATCTGATGCTCGATTTGGAAATCCAGAAACAATTCCGGCATGTATTTCATAGACATAAGATCTAATTTTTTTTATATGAAATTTATAACAAATGCATTCCAAAAAGAGGACAACAAACAGCCTAAGAGCCAAGGTGGAGGTCATCTCCCAAAAAGTAACTAAAGCAAGGCCTTCCAAACATACAAAATCATAAAGAGATTATAATTTAAAAAAAAAAAAATCTTATAGTTCAAACACCACCAGAAAGATATGTGTTGTACATTATTCCACAAAAAATCTTCCGTAGACAAAGAATCTTGAAAAACTCCATCGTTTCTTTCTTTCCCTAACTGCCATGAGATAGCTCTAAAAACGCAATTCCACAGCACATTCGTTTTTCACCTGGTGATTATGTATGTGCATGTATTTATCAACAGGCCTTGCCTAATAATTAAACAATGATGTGCATAAGCAGCTTCAGTCTGGCAGCAGTATGAAGATCATGAAATGCACAACAATCAACAAGTACATATTATTGCCCATGATAACTCCAAACAGAAGAAAATTCAATTTGCAAAAAGAGATTTTCAATTGCAAGTGCATAATTCCTCGTTGATGCATCTTCATATTTTAAATCAATGGTAGACTTGAAACCAAAAACTACCAGTTTTATACACAGAAACCTCTCATGTGCTGATGTCATATCTTATTATTCATTTTTTAGGACAAAATTAATAAATAATTTATTCTACTTCGGTAGATAAAGGCTAATCTTACATATCAGACAGTGTGGTAGGTTTATTGGAGTCCACATCTAATGTTTAATTGTTATTTCTATTTTCTTTGTAATGCACAAAACTGGAAGCAATATTGAATTCTAGGAAACTTATCCTAGCATTTAGATGTCTCAGGTAAGCATGGCTTCATATTATACAGTTCAGCAAGTAAACTCCATAACTATTAGAGTCTTCTTACAACATTTTGTACGAGCCTTTTCAACCTAGTAAAGGC
>NW_019104552.1:1085649-1111141 GCF_001995035.1 Momordica charantia | reverse complement strand
AACACTTCTTCTACACGTATGCATCGGTTGGAACCACCAAAACGCATTGGAAGACGCGTTTCATTAAGGGCAAAGTTGGAAGAAAACCTGTTTTTCTGCAGGCATCCCAGGCGCCTGGCGCCTCCTGAGGTGTTTTTTCGTCTTTTCGCTTCTTTTGATTAATTTGCACTCCCAAATGGTCCTAAAATGTCATAAATACAACATAAGCCATCCACAAACCATAGTATATGAATTTTGCATGAATTGAAACTCAAACGATCGAGAAAAATCCGAAACAAAGCTGAAACATAGTAAAAACAGCATCTAAAACCTTCTTTTTACGCATGTAAACAAGCGTAATCAGGGGACACAGTTTAATATGAGTACAGCTTTCCACCGTTCCATTCCTATCCCATCCTTTATGATCTCCTGACATTCCAGTCGTTAACTCCTCACGCTGCTGCGATCGTTTCTAGGACTGACCGACGCAACGCCTGCACAGTTACATACATAGTGTAGTGTCAGTTGCCAGGATGAATTGGTTTGGTCTGACCTGTTGCTCGGATATCAGACTCCTACTATGATAAGTACTGCATATTGTCATTGAAAGTTCGCATTTGCATGAACACGTGGTTTTTGTTAGTCTTATCATCATGCGTCAAGTGCATATCTCATGCACTTAACAAGTTTAACAGGATTTCTAAATCCTGAACTCAGGTCAAGAACTTCCTAATAAATCAAATACCTTCAGCCTTTTTCTGGAAATTACATTTTAATCTGTTAGAGGTGATTTTCTACCTCACATGTGGCACATCCTTATTGGAAGAGAAAAAAACACATGACTTTAAGTCTGCGAGGCCAAAGTTTTATCACCTCGGTACTTCCACTGTCTACCGAGCCAACGACCATTATGACCGAGCCGACAAGATCCACTCTTTGTTTGAACCGACCCAAATGTGTCTTGCTCAGCCTCATATTCCAACAAACTCCATGACTAAACGCTATGATTTACGCTTACATTAAAGAGATGTTGAAGGCCTTGTCAGGAATCCTGTCAGAGACCTTGCCTATATATAGAAACCATTTGACTATATCCCAAGTACGCAAACACTATATTTTCTCTCGAATTCTTTCTAACTTGGGCGTCGAAGTGTTTTCTCTTGTAGGTCTCCTGCTCAGCACATTTCAGATCATCCTCAAACCGAGCTGACAAGCTTGGTAATTTTTGTGATAAAACTTGTATTCTTCGGTTAAATCGAACCTGATCCAAGTCAAGGTCGAAGCTTGTGTTAAAGTCAGGTTTGTTACATTTTATCATGCGGTTAAATCGAACCCGATCCAAGTCGAGGTCAAAGCCTGTATTAAAGCTAGGTCCATTGCATATTATATTCAGTTAAATTGTAACTGATCTAAGTCGAGGTCGAAGCTTGTGTTAAAGTCAGGTCCATTACATTTTTATCATTAAGTTAAATTGAATCCTATCCAAGTCGAGGTCGAAGTCTATGTTAAAGTCAGGTCCGCTGCATATTATATTCGGTTAAATTGAACCCGATCCAAGATCGAGGTCGAGACTTGAATCTACTGCAGACCTTTTTTGCATGTTTATTTGCTGCTTGGTATCAAGCTAGACCCATCAATTTTGTTCATTATTTAAATAAATTTTTTGTCTTCCCAATACTTTGTCTTTTTGTCTTTGTCTAGTCTTTTAGTTCTGCAAGGATACACAAAGGGGGCAAGTTGTAGACATCGTATTTGGTCCGGCTCAAATTTTATTATTATTATTATTTATTTTTAATTATTATTATTATTATTTTATTAAATTTTATTTTAATTATTTTTGTTAAAAATAACATCATTTTACTCTATTATTAGTTTAAACTAATATCGCTCTAAGGTTACATTCTTTTCTTTTGATTCTTAACCTATCTATTAATGAAATCAAATTCGGGTATCTCTCTTGTTCAATCTTTTGATATTTCTAGCTACCTATTCTCAGAAATCATGATAAAGGCGTGGTTAACCTTCATGATTGAGAATTTCTAGTCAGGAGATATGAAGATGATTGGATATAGATCGATTGATCGAAGAATTTAATTTAATTAAGAGATAGATTATTATCAAAATTAAAGAATATAATCTTACTAAGATTTTATTTCCATCTCCTAGATATCTCCAGATTCTCTCTTTCCCTCTCTTATGCTCTCTAAACTTCTTTAAAAAATCTCTCCCCACTCACAACCGATCGTTGACACAGCTTCCTCTTCTTCCTCTTCCTCTAGCAAACGAAAATCAAAAAATGATTTTTCAAAAATTTTAGCCGAGCATAACTCAGCTGAAGCCCATCTTGCAAAGGTTGAAGACCGTCTCAAAAATTGGTCTATACCCAAGATAGATCCAAATCAGGTATATAAGATAAATACCTTCAATTTTTCCCAGCAAGATGTTATCATCATCACCGAGGAAAACGTTGCTATGAAGGATGAATTCACCGAAATCACCCTTCTCCCTGAAGAAACCCTCTTCAAAGTCAGGAACAAATTCAAGTACCTCCATATTGGATGTCTTCAAGTTGCCTTGAAACCACTCTTCAGAGAAGGCTTAGATGTCCCAGTTTATCTCGCCCTACGAGATAAGAGGCATCTCAACTTTACTCCCTCTCTGCTAGGGATCGTTGAATCTAATCTGGTACAAAGCCCAGTATACTTCAACTGCAAACCCAGTCTTACCGTCTCCCTTCAAGATAAGAACATTATGGACGTCCTATGCCTAGATGTTCATTCTGAAGGATTAGAACTAAATGACGGATCTCTCCCGTTTGCTGTTTCTTATCGCATCTATTACAAATTGATGCATACCAACCTTTCTCCAAAAGCTCTTGGTGTTTCTCCAAAAGGTTACACCATGCTGATGGAAGTCAATATCGAAAAATCTTTGATGACCATTCCGAAGACGCTTTGTTGGGACGAGATTTCTAGAAACACTATCTGGAGGCTCCAAGGAGTATCAGCCCCCGTCAGAAGAACTAGTAAGGAGGCATCAATTACCGAATTTCCTGATGGAAACGTCGAAGTACAATTTAATTCTGACGCAAGATACCCCAGAATTAGAGAAGTTATGAGTAGCCGTCTGAGTATATCTTCAGATACAAGGTTGGTAAACACTATTAGTAGATCTTTTAAAAGTTTTGAATCAATGCGAGCATCGGTAGACTTCACTCATCCTATCCCTGACGTTCACTATGAAAAAGGATCACTCTCTCCTACCCAGTCCGACATGGAAAGGAGAACTGAACCTGCTTTCAACCAAATAAACGTTATCTCAAAACCGGAGAAACGTTAAGAAGAACTAACTATACGGCAAATACATCGATATGTGGATTGCCGCACCAAAAGAAACAAGGAAACCTGTCATGAGTATTAGCGATTTCACCTCAAAATTACAACAAAGAGAGCTAGCTAGAAACGAAGCTCTAGTTGAAACGCTCCAAGCCCAAGGACAGGTAGCAGTCATTAAAAATGACACTGTTTGGGTCACGACAAGAGGCAAAGAGATAGCTTCCATCTTCCCTCCAGAAGAAGAAGCTACCTTTTCTCACCCCAATGATACCAGCCATAAAGATGGTGTCTTCACCCTATAAGACAATAGACGAAGACAAAGTCCAGAAAGTTGGTGTTCGAGAAATTAAAAACATCCAGCATCAACTTAATTACTCAAACAAAATTCTTTCTGAAGTCTCTCGAGCTGTCGAAAGAATTGAGAATCCGGTTCTTCCTACAGTCTCCAAAATCCCTGGGATCCCACCAGTAGACCCCTGTCAACCAATCTTTCAACCAAACAGTTTTAAGATTGGACCTCTCAAAGAAGACTCCTCAGGTCTATTGCTTGAGATCAACAGAAGAATTTCTTCCTTGTCTATCGATAAAGGAGACTCTTCCCAAAAGAATGATGTGGTTAAAAGTATAAACGTAGTTGCTGCCATACCAACTACAACTCAAGCCTCATCTTCAACAATCCTTCCGGTCATCATGCATACGGAAATGAAGAGTCATTATCCTCAACCATCTCCCCCTGATCTAGAATGGGACGATCTCCCCCATGATCATCCAGCTTATGATGGAACGTCTATAGTTACTTGGAATATCGACGGATATTCTGAAACTCAAATGATGAATACTTTTCAAGAAATGATGATGGCCGCTACAGCCTTCAGCACCAAAAAGACGGTTTTACAGACCGCCATATCCTTATCTCGGGTCTCTCTAGAAACCTAAGGAGCTGGTGGCATAACCAGCAGACAGAAGAGGATAGGACAAGAATCCTGATTGCAACTAAAACAGTTGTAAAACAGGAAGGAGGAGCAAATGTAATGCAGATTGATGAACCAGACATGGTAAATCAATTAGTTTATGCAATGACAAAAAATTTCATTGGTAGTACTAAAGTATACTCCGACCTCAATGCCGAAGCTCTTTTAGGCCTTCGATGTCGGAAAATGAGCAATTATAAATGGTATAAAGACACCTTCCTAACATGTCTTTATACTATTACGACATGCGGAGCAGACATTTAGAAACAAAAGTTTGTTGAAGGACTTCCGCATTATATTGCTCAAAAATTCTACCAAACGGCAGTAGCAAACTCTACAACCAATCAAATCAATTGGTCAGAGTAAACCAATGGAGATATCACTGCCACAATTCAAGGAATATGCGTCAATCTCTGCCTAGAGAATAGAATACAGTCAAAGTTATCAAAGATCCCGACTACCGAAAGGAATTAGGGACTTTCTGCAAACAATACAGTCTTGATCATTGACCCAAAGATGAAAAGAAGAAGAAAAGGAAATCTTCCAACAAGCGACTCTTTAGAAAGAGTAAATCAAAAGATTTCGAATTACCACGACGTAACCGGAAGTATTACAACAGGAACAAAGGAAAGAAGAATTATTCGAAGAATCATTCTCATAAATCCTTTGTTACTTGTTACAAGTCCAACCACAAAGGACATTATTCTAGCAAATGCCCTTTGAAGGAAAAAATCAATTCTCTGACCATAGATGAAGAAACACGRCAATCTTTTCTCTATGCCATCAGAAGCGAAGAAGAATACTCTTCCTATTCCGAGTCTTCAACAGATAATGATGAGATTGATCTCATAAACGACGAAGACTCAAATGAGGAAACCTTTTTCTCTCAAAGTGATTTCTCTAAAGAAGATGGAGTTATTCGTAGCACTGGCCATTGCGCGGGAAAATGCCACGGCCACATAAATGTCATTAGCGAAGATCAAGAAGCACTATTTGATCTAATTGAGCAATTACCCGATGAAGACTCTAAGCGAATGTGTCTCATCAAACTAAGGGAAAGCCTTGAAGCTGAAGCTCTTCAAAGGAAGCCAGAATTGAACCTAATAGAATATTCTTTCCAAGATATTCTAAAAAGGGTCAAAGGAGAGGCTAAGAAACCTATCCAAATTGAAGATCTCCACAATGAAGTGAAGACTCTAAAAAAGGAAGTTGCTGATAGTAAGCAACGTCTTTCTACTCTTGAATATGCCTTCAAAAAATCTCAAGAGTCAGAAGCCACRGAAGGAGAAACTTCCTCAAAACCTGAACAAACTTTACTGACTGGTTCACCAAGCGGAATCAATTACTTAGTAAAGTTCAAAACCAGAAGTAGATGTCTAAGATTATCTTCAAAATCAGAGATTTCCAGTTGGAGACTTACGCCCTTATCGACTCTAGAGCCGATCAGAATGTCATCCAAGAAGGTTTAGTACCTTGTAAATACTTCGAGAAAACCAAAGAAGTTCTTAGCGAAGCCGAGGGAAATCCGTTGAACATCAAGTATAAATTATCTAAGGTGCACATCTACAACGACGACGTGTGCCTTATCAACACCTTCATCCTGGTCAAAAACCTTAATGAAGGAGTCATACTAGGTACCCCTTTTTAACTCAATTATATCCTTTTTCAGTCACTGATAACGAGATAGTTTCAAAGAAGTTCAACAAAGATATAATCTTCAAATTCAGTCATCCGATGATTCCAACATATATTTCATCAATTGAAGAAGATATTAGTCTCTATATCAATAGCATCGCAAAGAAGGAAAAGCAAATTGAATTCCTTCAAGATGATATCAAGACCTGCAAGGTGGCAATTCAGATTAATATGCCATCCATTCAACAAAGAATTCAAAACTTCCAAGAAAAGCTTGAAAATGAAGTTTGTTCAAACATCCCGAATGCCTTCTGGGATAGGAAAAAGCATATGGTTAATCTGCCATATGTTGACGGATTCAAAGAGGCCGAAATCCCAACAAAAACTCGGCCTATTCAAATGAGCAAAGATCTGTCAAGACGTGTATAGATGAGATAACAGATCTTCTCAAAAAAGGACTAATCAACCCTTCCAAAAGTCTTTGGTCTTATTCGGCTTTCTACGTGAACAATCAAGATGAGAAAGAACGAGGAATTCCCAGGCTCGTGATAAATTACAAGCCTCTTAACAAAGTCCTCAAATGGATTAGGTATCCTATACCGAATCGACAAGATTTGCTGAAAAGAATCACTTCAGCAAAGGTGTTTTCAAAGTTCGATTTAAAATCTGGGTTTTCGCAAATTCAGATTCATCCAAGTGACCGTTACAAGACGGCTTTCAATGTTTCATTCGGACAGTTTCAATGGAACGTAATGTCATTCGGATTGAAGAATGCTCCATCAGAATTTCAGAAGATTATGAATGACATCTTCAGCAAATACCAAGATTTCACAATAGTCTATATTGATGATATTATAGTATTCTCGAATACTGTAGATCAGCATTTCAAGCATCTCCAGTTATTCCTCAATATTATCAGAACAAATAGTCTCGTGGTTTCCCAACCAAAGATCAAGTTGTTCCAAACGAAGGTTAGATTCATCGGTTATGATATTAATCAAGGAATCATCAAACCAATCCAACGGTCTCTGGAATTCGTGGATAAATTCCCAGATGTCATACAAGACAAAACACAGCTACAAAGATTTCTGGGTTCTGTGAATTACATTGGAAACTTTATTAAAGATCTCCGTACAATCTGTCTGCCACTATATGATAGATTGAAGAAAAATCCAAAGTCTTGGACTGTAGATCATACACGCGCAGTCCAATCCATCAAATCACTGGCGAAAAACATCCTGTGCTTATCTCTAGTGGACGACAATGCACGTCTCATAGTAGACACCGACGCGTCATAAATTGGTTACGACGGTGTACTCAACAGGGAATTAACGGAAAAATCACGATTATCCCGTTACCATTCAGGCATCTGGAATAGTGCCCAGAAAAACTATTCCACGGTGAAGAAAGAAGTATTAGCAATAGTAATTTGCGTTCAAAAATTCCAAGGATATCTTATCAACAAAGATTTCACCGTCCGAACAGATTCAAAAGCAAGTAAATTCATCTTTGAAAAGGATGTAAAGAATCTGGTCTCAAAGTAAATCTTTGCAAGGTGGCAGACCATACTGTCTTGCTTTGATTTTCAAGTCGTGCCTATAAAAGGAAGCGAGAATTCCCTTGTTGATTACCTCTCAAGAGAACATCTCTTGAAAACTCCTAAATCAGCTCTGACCTCTCTTCTTTCTGATGGAACCTCCTCCAGGCCAAAGACGGCTAAACACTCAGCGGCCCCGCCGCAAAGCAACCAACGACCCTCGTCGCCGAGAAATGAAACCACCATTTCTCCCCAAGCAGTAGAATCCTCTTCAAGAGCTGCTACCTCAAAGGGCAAAAGGCTCATTTCTCAATCATCTTTACCATCTCCGATGAGTGCAGAAAACTACGTCATGGATATTCAGTTTGAGACTGTATCCAGACGTCAACAAGGTTCTTCACAAAAATCCTTGTCGATTCAATCAGGCCCTTCAAGCCTTCCAATTCCTTCAAGCACGTTGCTACGCCCCTTCGGCAATACAACGAGAAATAGGCATCCTGCTACAGCAGCCACCTCTTCAAGACCTACGGTTACGAGGAATCCCTCCTCGTTCTCTCAAATAGTCAGGCCAAAAGTTTTTCAACCAAGGCCCCCAATTAATGGTTATTTCACCAAAACTACCTTGGTGGACTCAACCATCGAACCAGAATTCGACGGACCTTCGGTCCAAGAAGTCTGTAAGCAAATATTTCCTCATGGCTTTAACTTCCTGCCAGAGGATACTCAAAAAACCCATACCTTTTATGAGTTTATTCTGGTAGATTCCAAATCTGCAGAAATAACTCATATTTCAGATAGAAATGATCCTTCTTGGACCATTTATTCAAAACTTAGAATCTTCCGAATCCTTACCCCTTCCTCCTAGAAATAGGGTATGTTTGTAGGAAAGAAACTGACGAGGACCTTCTAACCTCAGACCTACAACTATCGCGACTACATGAAAGCGTGGTATGTTGTTTTCTGGCTGCAAGGTTACAACTATTCTTGGTTTGTGACTTTTTGTAAGCAAGCTTACAAATCTCACTTCTCAAACTCGTTTCAAAGCTGGTGGACATATTTTGGACTTTCCGAGGAAATTTTCCCGGTCGAAGTTCAATGATCGTACCATCTCTTCCAACAAAGTATCTACTCGTCTCTCCTCTCTAAGACGTTTAGATTTGCTTTGTATTTCCAAATACCATGGATCTTTTGCTGGAATTTCCAGCAAGGACCCAGTGGCGATTTTAAAGCGTTGAGCAAAGCTTTACGCATCAAGTGGTGGGAAAAATTTAATTATTCCTACATAGAAGCCAAAAAGATGAAGAACTGGTTCAAGACCAATGTTCATCTTCAAGACTTGACGAGGCAGGAAGACGAGAGTTTCCTTCTAGCCAAAAATGCCGTCATGAGCTAACTATCTGGAGCCGGATCTCAAGCCGACTTCAACTCAGTCCTCAATGCAGTCCAAAAACAGCCATATTAGCTTTCACTTTCTGTCTTTACTTTAATTTGTCAGTTTGTAATATTTTTCTGCTTTTCTTTATTTCTTTTCTTACTTTTTAAAAGATAAGATGCCCCCTGTCGGCCACGCTTATCTTTGCTTTTTATAAAGTAGATTCCAAAGAGATAAGATGCCAGTCAAGGACTTGTCTTGTCGGCTAATCTTTATCTCTTTTGTTGTATCCAATTACGTTGAGACAAGTGTTAAGACAATAGTAAGAAACCAATAATTGCAGCCAGTTGCAATAATTAGTGGTTCTCTTCTATAAAGAGCACTTGCCCTTATTGGTCGAGGACTGTATTGAGGACTGAGTTGAAGTCGGCTTGAGATCCGGCTCCAACTAGTGAGCTCATGACGGCATTTTTGGCTAGAAGAAAACTCTCGTCTTCCTGCCTCGTCAAGTCTTGAAGATGAACATTGGTCTTGAACCAGTTCTTCATCTTTTTGGCTTCTAAGTAGGAATAATCAAATTTTTCCCACCACTTGATGCGTAAAGCTTTGCTCAATGCTTTAAAATTGCCACTGGGTCCTTGCTAGAAATTCCAGCAAAAGATCCATGGTATTTGGAAATACAAAGCAAATCTAAACGTCTTAGAGAGGGGAGACGAGTAGATACTTTGTTGGAAGAGATGGTACGATCGTTGAACTTTGACCGGGAAAATTTCCTCGGAAAGTCTAAAATATGTCCACAAGCTTTGAAACCAGTTTGGGAAGTGAGATTTGTAAGCTTGCTTACAAAAAGTCACAAACCAAGAATGGTTGTAACCTTGCAACCAGAAAACAACATACCACGCTTTCATGTTGTCGCGATAGTTGTAGGTCTGAGGTTAGAAGGTCCTCGTCAGTTTCTTTCCTACAAACATACCATGTTTCCAATAGGAATGGGTAAGGATTCAGAAGATTCTGAGTTTTGAATAAATGATCCTAGAAAGATCATTTCTATCTGGAATATGAGTTATTTCTGCAGATTTGGAATCTACCAGAATAAACTCATAAAAGGTACGGGTTTTTTGAGTATCCTCTGGCAGGAAGTTAAAGCCATGAGGAAATATTTGCTTACAGGCTTCTTGGACCGAAGGTCCGTCGAATTCTGGTTCGATGGTTGAGTCCACCAAGGTAGTTTTGGTGAAATAACCATTAATTGGGGGCCTTGGTTGAAAAACTTTTGGCCTGACTATTTGAGAGAACGATGAGGGATTCCTCGGAACCGTAGGTCTTGAAGAGGTGGCTGCTATAGCAAGATGCCTATTTCTCGTTGTATTGCTGAAGGGGCGTAGCAACGTGCTTGAAGGAATTGGAAGGCTTGAAGGGCCTGATTGAATCGACAAGGTTTTTTGTGAAGAACCCTGTTGACGTCTGGATACAGTCTCAAACTGAATATCCATGACGTAGTTTTCTGCACTCATCAGAGATGGTACAGATGATTGAGAAATGTGCCTTTTGCCCTTTGAGGTAGTAGCTCTTGAAGAGGATGCTACTGCTTGGGGAGAAATGGTGGTTTCATTTCTCGGCGACGGGGGTCGCTGGTTGCTTTGCGGTGGGGGCCGCTGAGTGTTTGGTCGTCTTCGGCCGAGAGGAGGTTCCATAAGAAAGAAGAGAGGTCAGAGCTGATTTAGGAGTTTTCAAGAGATGTTCTCTTGAGAGGTAATCAGCAAGGGAATTCTCGCTTCCTTTTATAGGCACGACTTGAAAATCAAAGTAAGACAGTATGGCCTGCCACCTTGCAAAGATTTACTTTGAGACCAGATTCTTTACATCCTTTTCAAAGATGAATTTACTTGCTTTTGAATCTGTCCGAACGGTGAAATCTTTGTTGATAAGATCTCCTTGGAATTTTTGAACACAAATTACTATTGCTAATACTTCTTTCTTCACCCTGGAATAGTTTTTTTGGGCACTATTCCAGATGCCTGCATGATAACGGATAATCGTGATTTTTCCGTTAATTCCCTGTTTGAGTACACCGCCGTAACCAATTTATGACGCGTCGGTGTCTACTATGAGACGTGCATTGTCTTCCACTAGAGATAAGCACGGGATGCTTTTCGCCAGTGATTTGATGGATTGGACTGCGCGTGTATGATCTACAGTCCAAGGCTTTGGATTTTTCTTCAATCTATCATATATTGGCAGACAGATTGTACGGAGATCTTTAATAAAGTCTCCAATGGAATTCACACAACCCAGAAATCTTTGTAGCTGTGTTTTGTCTTGTATGACATCTGAGAATTTATCCACAAATTCCAGAGACCGTTGGATTGGTTTGATGATTCCTTGATTAAGATCATAACCGATTAATCTAACCTTCGTTTGGAACAACTTGATCTTTGGTTGGGAAACCACGAGACCATTTGTTCTGATAATATTGAGGAATAACTGGAGATGCTTGAAATGTTGATCTACAGTATTCGAGAATACCAGAATATCATCAATATAGACTATTGTGAAATTTTGGTATTTGCTGAAGATGTCATTCATAATGTTCTGAAATTCGGAAGGAGCATTCTTCAATCCGAATGGCATTACATTCCATTGAAACTGTCCGAATGGAACATTGAAAGTCGTCTTGTAACGGTCACTTGGATGAATCTGAATTTGCCAAAACCCAGATTTTAAATCGAACTTTGAAAACACCTTTGCTGAAGTGATTCTTTTCAGCAAATCTTGTCGATTCGGTATAGGATACCTAATCCATTTGAGGACTTTGTTAAGAGACTTGTAATTTATCACGAGCCTGGGAATTCCTCGTTCTTTCTCAGCTTGATTGTTCACGTAGAAAGCCGAACAAGACCAAGGGCTTTTGGAAGGGCTGATTAGTCCTTTTTTGAGAAGATCTGTTATCTCGTCTGTACACGTCTTGACCAGATCTTTGCTCATTTGAATAGGTCAAGTTTTTGTTGGGATTTCGGCCTCTTTGAATGTCTCAACATATGGCAGATTAACCATATGCTTTTTCCTATCCCAGAAGGCATTCGGGATGTTTGAACAAACTTCCTTTTCAAGCTTTTCTTGGAAGTTTTGAAGTCTTTGTTGAACGGATGGCATATTAATCTGAATTGCCACCTTACAGGTCTTGATATCATCTTGAAGGAATTCAATTTGTTTTTCCTTCTTTGCGATGCTATTGATATAGAGACTAATATCTTCTTCAATTGATGAAATATATGTTGGAATCATCGGATGACTTAATTTGAAGATTATATCTTTGTTGAACTTCTTTGAAACTATCTCTTTATCAGTGACTGAAAAAGGATATAATTGAGTTAAAAAGGGGTACCTAGTATGACTCCTTCATTAAGGTTTTTGACCAGGATGAAGGTGTTGATAAGGCACACGTCGTCGTTGTAGATGTGGACCTTAGATAATTTATACTTGATGTTCAACGGATTTCCCTCGGCTTCGCTAAGAACTTCTTTGGTTTTCTCGAAGTATTTACAAGGTACTAAACCTTCTTGGATGACATTCTGATCGGCTCCAGAGTCGATAAGGGCGTAAGTCTCCAACTGGAAATCTCTGATTTTGAAGATAATCTTGGACATCCACTTCTGGTTTTGAACTTTACTAATGTAATTGATTCCGCTTGGTGAACCAGTCAGTAAAGTTTGTTCAGGTTTTGAGGAAGTTTCTCCTTCCGTGGCTTCTGACTCTTGAGATTTTTTTAAGGCATATTCAAGAGTAGAAAGACGTTGCTTACTATCAACAACTTCCTTTTTTAGAGTCTTCACTTCATTGTGGAGATCTTTAATTTGGATAGATTTCTTAGCCTCTCCTTTGACCTTTTTTAGAATATCTTGGAAAGAATATTCTATTAGGTTCAATTCTGGCTTCCTTTGAAGAGCTTCAGCTTCGAGACTTTCCCTTAGTTTGATGAGACACATTCGCTTAGAGATTTCATCGGGTAATTGCTCAATTAGATCAAAGAGTGCTTCTTGATTTTTGCTAATGACATTGATGTGGCCGTGGCATTTTTCCGCGCAATGGCCAGTGCAAGGAATGACTTCATCTTCTTCAGAGGAATCACTTTGAGAGAAAAAGGTTTCCTCATTTGAGTCTTCATCGTTTATGAGATCAATATCATCATTATCTGTTGAAGACTTGGAATAGGAAGAGTATTCTTCTTCGCTTCTGATGGCATAGAGAAAAGATTGTCGTGTTTCTTCATCTATGGTCAGAAAATTGATTTTGTACTTCAAATGGCATTTGCTAGAATAACTGCTACCTGTCCATCTTTATGGCAGGTATCACTAGGTGAGAAAAGGTAGCTTCTTCTTCTGGAGGGAAGGTGGAAGGTATCTCTTTGCCTCTTGCCGTGACCCAAACAGTGCCATTTTTAATGACTACTACCTGTCCTTGGGCTTGGAGCGTTTCAACTAGAGCTTCGTTTCTAGCTAGCTAGCTCTCTTTGTTTTTTAATTTGAAAGCCCCAATGATGGAAATTGAAACCTTCCAATATTCTCGAGGTGATAAAATTTTTCTAATAGCCTTCGTGCCACTCATACCTATTAATTCATATCTTATAACAAAGTGTAAATTAATATAACGTGGGATATTTCAATCAAACATAAAAATATTTTTCTGGACCAAATAAAATAATAGGATAACTTTTTACAAAATGTGATACCATTTTCGAACGGGTGTCATAGGATGCTAACACTTTCCCTACGCTCAATCGATTCCCAAACCAAAAATTCTGTTTTTGTAGACCAAGTTTTTTAAATAGGTGACCAATCACACCTCGTAGATGATTAGTGCAACTCCAAACCCTTATCTCGAAAGAGACCCTTCTGGGGATGACTTCGGCTGCTTCGTGTCGCGATACGTTGCGACAAATGTCTTAGAAGTGAACTTTCCATTCACATTGTGTTTTACATAATTTTCGTTGGTATATCACAACCTTGATAGACATGTTCTATTTGTACACTGGCTGGAATTCCTAGTTTCGGACAACTCCTTAGTAGCTCCTTGAAACATTCCCATGCTTCATCCAGATTCTTTATGTATTGAAGGGAAAGGGAACCTTGTTTGCCATCAATTGAATGCCACTTTGTATTCATACAATATCCACATGGACATCTTGTTTTCCCGTATTGTTGACGTGAAGTTTTGCCAATTTTGTGAATTGTTTTACTCCTTTTACATACTCGGGCGAGAATCTATTTCTAACCTTAATCCAATCTTTATTCATTCTCAATGTTAATATTGTTCAAATAACCTTCAATTCAGTATAAATGGGCAATGTTGAATCCTAAAAGAACCAGACAAAAGATTAGTTTTGTTTTGTCATGAACCTAAGGATATTTTGAAAATAGAAATATCTAAAATTTGCTTTCAAGGTGTGATGAGCATGATAGAAGTGGTCATTGTTGAGGAAAGATTGTTGTAGTTAAAAGTATGGGAGTTTGAAAGTATTATTGAGAGCATGTATATCCCTAAGATATAGCCACTAAGGAAAGAATCAATATATACTTAGAAGACTCACCTAGATCTTTCTATGTTTTGCATATCGTTTTTAAAGCTTTTTAAAATCTAAACCAATATCAGCACGCTCACAACCAAAATAACGAATTCAGAATAAAATCAACATACTAACAACCAAAATAACGAATTCGGAATAAAATCAGCACAATCACAACCAAAATAACGCTCACAACTTAATTAACGAGTTCATAATCACACCAGCATGCTTCAAACTAAAATAGTTAATACTTATTACCAAACCAATAAATTAAATCAAACAAGTAATATTAGCACATTCACAACCAAAAAAAAAATAAATAATCAAGTCAAAATCAAACTACTTACAAATTAATTCACAACATACCTTCAGCAAAAGTTACAACGAACTTTGGGAACCAATGCGATACAGCTCAAAGTCAAGTGTAGACATCGTATTTGGTCTGACTCGCTCTTGTTAAAAAAAATTATTATTATTGATTTATTTATTATTGATTATTTTATTATGTTTATTGATTTAATTTAAAATAACATAATTTACTTTATTATAAGTTTTAATGTAAAGTTTTAATTAAATCAAATTAGGTTTTAAAATTAGATTTTGTTTGAAAGTAATTTGGTTTTATTAGGATTTTATTTAATTGATTATAAGATTTAAAAAGCTGATATTTTTTTCTCTCCTTTGATTTTTTACTTTATAGGTGTCCTCTTCCCTTCTTCTCCTCCCTCTTTTTCTCTCTTCCCTCGCCTCTTTTTCTTTTTTACCATTATATTTATGTGTATTTAAGGAGGGTTGTAGTGCAGCGGGAAAACATACAGATAAGAGAGACAAAAGAAATTTCATTCACTTCCTCCTTTCTATTCACCATCATCTTCTCTTCTTCTTCACCCACACCGGCGACGATACTCCAGCGGAACAACCCGCATCACAATAGTTCGGCGCAAAACTTTACAATCCTGATAGACCAATAATACAACGAATCGGGCTACCCACCTGCAATAGCACMAAATTTTGGCAATCTCTACAATCGATGCACAGATCTCAGACTCCCACCATAGCTCAAGTGCTCCTTCACGGCTTCAGACTCGCAGGCACACCAAGGAATTCCTCTGTGTTTTAAAAAAATGCTTTGGAAATGATTTATTTTAAATGAGTTTGTTTTAAAATTTCTTTTTTAAATGAGCTTGTTTTAAGATTTCTTTTTTTAAATGAGTTTGTTTTAAATATTCTTTTTAGAATGAGTTTGTTTTAAATATATTTTTTTAATTAAGTTTGGTTTAAATATGATTTGTTTTAAATGGATTTTTTTTAAGTAAGTTTTAAGAAAGTTTGTTTTTATACCGATTTCAAATATAAAACAAAATAAAGTTTTTTTTTTATAATTTTCGGTTTTAGTTTTTTATTTTTCTTTTTTTTAAACAAAATTCAAAACAAAGATTTGTGTTTTGAAAAGGAAATTTAGATTGTATCTTGTGGTGTTGGCATAGTGATAGGTTCCTTGAGCGTAAATTTGTCTGTCCCAGGTTTTAGTCTTTGCTTCTCTAAGTTAAAGTTATTTTATTTTATTTTATTTTTATATCATTGTTTTTACTAGACAACTGTTTAAATAAAATATTTTTTAAATAAAAAAAACTTTTCTTTTTTTTTAAACAAATTTCAAAAATAAAACCTTTATATTTTAAAAAGGAATTTAAGTTGTATCTTAAGATCTTGGCACAGTGGCAAGAACTTTGGATGTTGTTTATCGTAATAAAAGTTAGAGCCTTTATCATGATTTCTTTTTATTTTTTTATCATTTTTTTACTAAAGAATTATTTCGAAAACTCCAATCAAGGTGATAAAATTTTTCTAATGGTCTTATTGCCACTCATACCTATTAATTCATATCTTATAACAAAGTGTGAATTAATGTAACGTTGGACATGTCAATCAAAATACAAAAATAATTTTCTTTTGGACCAAAGAAAATAATAGGTTAATTTTTGACAAAATGTGGTACCGTTTTCGAACAGGTGTCGTAGGGTACTAACACCTTCCCTACGCTCAGTCGACTCCCGAAACAAATTTCTGTTTTCGTAGACCAAATTTTCTTGTTAGGTGACCAATCACACCTCGTAGATGATTGGTGACGACTCCAAACTCTTATTTCGAAAGAGACCCTTCAGGGGATGACGTCGGCCACTCCGCTTCGCGATGATGTTGCGACAGCTTGGCGACTCCACTGGGGACCTTTAGAGAGTCAAGCCATTATTTTAGTCATTTATTATCCTATTATATATTTTTTTTTTGTCCGCTTTGCTTTTCTTTTTTTTTTTTGAAATGTTGTATTATTTTAAATATCCTATTGTATAATGTAATATTATTTGGCATCAAATTCATCTCGCACAAATTCACAAGCCTCCTACCCGGGCTTTACCATTAAGATAAGATTGGAGATTGAGTAGTGCGACCTTCGTGGAATTTCGGTTCTCGTGCAGGCGCATGAATTTCTCCACTCAGATTGACCATACTGCGAAAGCGTATGGAAGATGTGGGGGTCATATTCCTCTAGGTTGTGTAGGCATTAACTTTACACTCATCTTAGCCATAACATAACATTTCGCTATTTATTTATTTGTTTTTGTTTGGGGTTGGTGTTAATAAAGTGATGCGTAAAAAAGGTCTCATTGCATTAAAAATGAGATGTCTCATTGAATAAAAAAAAAAGTCTCATTACTTTAAAAAAAAAGGGCCTTAGTGCATTGAAAAGAAGAGACTCGTTACATTGACATTAACTTTTTCATTTTCATCATTTTATTATTATTATTATTATTATTAATTAATTAATTTGTTTTTTTTTAATATTTTTCTAAAAAGTTTTGCAAAATTTTCTTTTTCCCCTTTAAAGTAATTCTCACAAATTGTGCAAACTTTGACCTAAGTTTTAAATCACTAATTGGCAGTAAATTAAAGTATGAGTTATAGTAAAATTCCGACCCAATAATAGGAAGAGGAAGACCAAGAAACTGTCCGCAAATGCTCGAAAAGCAAACAACATATTTATGGCGATGCCTCGCATTGGAGGATGTCATAGCACTGTTTCAAAGCACATAAGGAACTTGTCAATTGGATATCTTAGAGAAAAAAAATGCTCAAATGCCTTCGCAAACAAAGACGAGATCTAGAGCATTAGGGATAGTGTTATTGATACTCTGCTTTAATCTATTTCCAATTTAATGACTTAAGCTTTGTGGTTTAAATTTGACACAATCGTTTGTTTTGTTTCACTCTTGTAATATTCATTTATTTATAATGAAATCACAAACTTATTTATTTATGGTTTTCTCTCCTTTTATCATCTATTTTTCTAAAAAAAAACAAAAGAGATTGTTCAAGATAGCTCGCTCACGGGCACCGCATCGCACTTAACGTATTAGACGCAGGGCGAGAATAATAATGGAAGATCAAAAAGCTGAGCAGGAGAAAACAAGAAAAGATATTGCAGAGTTGCAAGACAAGTTAGATGTCATCCTCCTCGCACTAGAAAAAGGAAAGACGGCTGTGAATCTTGCTACATCTAGAAACCAGTCCATAAGTCGCTACAGACCCCGCCTTTATTGACCTGGGTACGGTCCACCTCTTAGGCCAGTAGCAGAGGGTTTCATGCCACAACATACAACGTACAACCCTCTGTATGACGTCTAGGTTGGTCAGTATCCACATCCCTTTGTTAAGGGAGCTCAGCAAATCCCAGCCAACATTATTTTTCGAGAGCCCGAGCAAATGATGTCACCCCCTATAGTCCTTAATCTTGGTGGTCTCCCAGTCAAGACAGACCCAGTCGGACAAAGTGCCCCCAGTAATGAGAAGTTTGAAGTTCTAGAGGAAAGGTTAAGAGCAGTAGAGGGGACATATGTTTTTGGCAATATTGATGCCTCTCAATTGTGTTTGGTCTCTGGATTAGTCCTCCCTCCAAAATTTAACGTACCAGAATTCGAGAAATATGATGGTTCTTTTTGTCCTAAGAACCACCTTATAATGCACTGCAGGAATAAGACACCGTACGTCCAAAATGACAAACTGTTGATACACTACTTTTAAGATAGTCTATCTGGTCCAGCTTCTCGTTGATACATGCCGTTAGATAACTCGCATGTCGATTCATGGAAGAATCTAGCTGATTCTTTCCTAAAGCAATATAAGCATAACATAGATATGGCTCCAGACTGTTTAGATTTACAAATAATGGAGAAGAAGAGTACAGAAAGCTTTAAGGAATACGCCCAAAGATGGAGGGACACGGCAGCTTAGGTTCAACCTCTTTTAACTGATAAGGAGTTATCTTCCATGTTTATCAACACTTTAAAGCAACCCTTCTATGATCGGATGATAGGAAGCGCTTCCACTAATTTCTCTGATATTATGACCATCAGAGAAAGAATCGAGTACGGTGTCAAGCATAATCGACTAACTAGTATTGCTAGTGAGACATTGGCCACGAAGAAGGCAAGTTCTTTGAAGAAAGAGGATGAGGTGCAAATGGTAGGAGCAGACCGACACTCTTGGAAACAACAACTGTATGGTTGGACACCACGATATGCTCCATATTATTACCCAACGCCATAGAGGTATAATCAACCATATGTGAATAATGCAACTTCACATTACTCTCCTTATGCCTGTCAAAATTTTCGATCCCCGGCCTGTCAAAATTTTCAACCTTGGAGTCAGCAACATAATACATTCTATACTCTTGGGCAGCAGAATAACATAAGGGCACGTAAACAGACTCAGTTCGACCCAATCCCTATGACTTATACTGAACTTCTGCCTCAATTATTTCAAAATAATTAATTGGCACCGGTACCTGTAGATCCGATCCAGCCTCCATACCCAAGATGGTAGGATGCAAATGCCCGTTGTGACTATCACACAGGAGCCATAGGGCATTCAAAAGAGAATTGCACCGCATTTTAATATAGAGTTCAAGCTTTAATCAAGGCAGGATGGTTGAACTTTAAAAATGAAAATGGGCCTGATGTAAGTAAGAATCTGCTGCCGAATCATCGAACCTCCAAATAAATGAAGTTGAATACCAAGAGATCGAGTCAAAGAGTAAGGCTACAGAAATTACAACCCCTATGAAGGAACTATTTGAAATTCTCTTGGAGCAGTGGATATGTATCAGTGGAGTATCTATGTCCAACCCTCAAGTATAAAAGGTATGATGAAAGTCTGACGTGTTCGTTCCACGCTGGGACAAAAGGACCTCTCTAGAGCAATGCAACCGTTTTCAAGGGAGAGTTCAAAAGTTGTTAGACTCAAATGTCGTGGAGGATGTCTCGGCTGATGAAAGCTCAAATGCCTCTCTTAAGTCAAAACTTCTCACCATCTTTTACCGTGAAAAGCCTGATGCACCCAGCAGCAATCGGAAACCGATCACTATCACTGTCCTAGCTCTTTTCGAGTATAAAAGTTCCAAAGCAGTGCCTTGGAGATATGAGTGCAAGGTAACTATCGGGCAAGAGGTATCATCTCCTTCACTCTCAGTTGACAATATCACCAGAGTAAGAGGTTTGGCACGAACTAGGAGATGTTATACACCAGATAGCTTGCTTAAGCACATGAACGAGCCTACTAGTGAAAATAATAAAGAAAAAGCAAGTGAGAAGAAGAAGAAGAAGGTGGAAGAGGATAAGAAAGGGAAGGCAAAACTCAACGAGGATGTTTATGATGAATTGGTGGAGGCAATTGTTGTAAAGGATGTAAGTCCTAAACAACCCGTGTCCGAGGAAGAGACTCAAGAGTTTCTAAAGTTAGTGAAGCAAAGTGAATACAAAGTTATTGAACAATTAGGTCGGACACCCGCAAAGATCTCTATATTGTCTTTGCTTTTATCCTCTGAAGCGCATCGAAATACATTGTTGGAGGTCTTGAAGCAGGCTTTCATTTCACAAGACATCACAGTGGACAATTTGAGCAACGTTGTTGGCAATATAACGGCATGTAGCTCCATCACTTTTACATATGAGGAGATACCACCAGAAGGTACAGGACATACCAAAGCTCTCCACATCTCAGTTAAGTAAAAAAACTTCCTTGTAGCGAAAATCCTTGTTGACAATGGATCTTCTCTAAACATAATGCCGAGATTCACGCTAAAGAAGTTACCGGTCGATATGTCCCACATGAGATCTAGTACTGTGATAATAAGAGCTTTCGATGGAGCTCGCAGCACTGTTGTTGGGGATATTGAGATCCCTATCCAGATAGGTCCTTGCACCTTTGACATAACATTTCAGGTTATGGACATTACATCAGCTTATAGTTTTTTGCTGGGGCGATCGTGGATAAATTAAGCAAGAGCAGTTCCATCCATTTTACATCTGAAAATTAAGCTTGCAGTTGACCAAAAGTTGGTGATCATATTAGGACAAGAAGACATTCTGGTCTCAAGACTCGCTTCGATGCCATATGTTGAAGCAGCAGAAGAAGCTTCTGAGTCATCATTCCAATCATTTGAGATTGCAAATGCTACAACTCTACATGGTAGGTTTGGAGGACCTAAACCACGACTATTAGAGGTCGCCTTTAAGGGGCACAGTGGGAGCTTAGACAAGCTGCTGAGGATGGCTAAGAACACAAGGAGGTTCGAGCTAGGGTATAAGCCAAATAGAGGTGACATCACCAGAGTGCAGAACCGTAAAAAAGCAAAATGTGTAGCAAGATTTGAGAATAGAAAGCATGATTACCCAAGGAGGACTGTTCCACCCCTCAGCCACTCTTTCAGAAGTATCGGCATAAACCATAAGGAGTACGATGAGAGTTCTATGGTGGCTGAGTGACAGAAGAAAGAGAGCAAGCCAGACCTTTTGTCTTCCTGTGCCCAAACGGTTTTGAGCTGAGCAATTGGAGCGTGTTAAAGCTACCGTCTTTTATAAATAATAAGTCAAACAATATAGAGATTGAATGTGATAATGATTTGAAATACAAGCTCGATACACCTATATACAACGTCGAGTCTAATAAGGAAATGGATGATGAGCCCTCTGCTGAGTTATTAAGAATGCTAGAAGAAGAAGAAAAGATGTTGGGATCCCATGAGGAATTAACCGAGACAGTTAACTTGGGTTCACAAGCGGAGGATAAAGAGGTTCAAATAGGCATTAATATGTCTTCAGAGAGTCGCAAAAAGTTGATAGAGTTACTTCATGAATATGTTGATGTTTTTACTTTGTCCTATCAAGATATGCCTGGTTTAGATACAAACATTGTAGTGCACAAATTGCCAATCAACCTAGAGTTCAAGCAGGTGAGGTAGAAGTTACAAAATATGAGATCATATATGTTGATCAAGATAAAAGATGAAGTAAGGAAACAAATTAATGCAGAGTTCCTTACGGTATCTAATTACCCTGAGTGGGTGGCGAACATTGTCCCTGTACTAAAGAAATTAGACAAGTAAGAATGTGTGTGGATTATAGAGACTTGAATTGTGCAAGTCCAAAAAACAACTTCCCGCTTCCTCATATCGATGTGTTGGTGGATAATACTGCTGGATTCTCAACCTTCTCCTTTATGGATGGGTTCTCAGGATACAATCAAATCAAGATGGCACCTGAGGAACATGAAAAAATCACATTCATTATGATATGGGGAACTTTCTGCTACAAAGTTATGCCGTTCGAGCTAAAAAATGCTGGGGCAACCTACTGGCGTGCCATAGTTACCCTCTTTCATGACTTGATGCACAAAAAATTGAAGTTTACGTGGATGATATGATTGCCAAGTCAAAACAGGGCGAGGAGCACACGATTATTTTAAGGAAGCTATTTGATCGATTGAGGAAGTTCAAATTGAGATTTAATCCCAACAAATGTATATTTGGGGCAACCACTGGAAAACTTCTGAGCTTTGTAGTAAGCAGAGAAGGCATTAAAGTTGACTCGGATAAAGTCAAAGTAATCTTAGAGATGCCACCTCCACAGACGCAGAAAGAAGTTAGAAGGTTCCTAGGACAACTCAATTACATCGCAAGGTTCATATCTCACTTAACAGCAACTTACGAACCCATCTTTAAATTGCTCCGCAAGAACAATGATGGGGTATGGAGTGAAGATTGTGAAGCAGCATTTGATAAGATTAAGCAATATTTGCAGGACCCTCCAATTCTTGTGCCACCAACTCCAGGACGACCCCTTATTTTATATCTCACAGTGATTGAAAACTCAATGGGATATGTACTGGGGCAGCATGATGACTCGGGTAGAAAAGAACATACCATATATTATTTGAGTAAGAAGTTTACCGATTGCGAGACTAGATACTCTCAAGTAGAAAAAAACTTGTTGTGCTCCAGCTTGGCCTACCCGACATCTAAGACAATATATGTTGTATTATACCACATGGCTCATTTCAAAGATGGACCTCATAAAGTACATTTTTGAAAAGCCATTTCTCTCAGGTCGAATTGCAAGGTGACAGGTTCTCTTGTCCGAATATGATATTGTCTATGTGACTCAAAAGGTCATTAAGGGGAGTGCTTTGGCCGACTACCTAGCTCAACAACCTATAAATAACTATGTACCGGTGAAGTTCGACTTTCCAGATGAGTATATCTCCATCATAACCGCAAGTGAGGAAAGTTTAGACCCACAAACTTGGACCATGATGTTTGATGGTGCCTCTAACGAGTTAGGTCATGGGATAGGGGCTATTTTGATATCACCCAAAGGGGAACTATACCCTCTTACCGCCAGATTACGTTTTGACTGCACATATAATATGGCCAAGTATGAAGCATGCTCGATGGGTGTCCAAGCTACTATTGATATGAAGGTTAAGAAACTTAAAGTTTTTGGGGATTTTATGCTAGTAATTCATCAGCTAAGAGGATAATGGGAAACAAGAGACGCTAAATTGTTGCCTTACAAACAACTCATAACAGAATTGTCACAAGAATTTGATGAAATCTCATTTGATTATTTGCCAAGAGAAATAATCAAGTAGTAGATGCATTAGCCACATTAACAGTGATGTTCAATTTAGAACTCAATGAGGATGTCCGTCTGATTAAAGTTAGAAGGAGAGATGTCCCAGTTTCTTGTATCAGCACTGAGGAAGAACCTGACGGTAACCCCTGGTTTCATGACATCAAGCAATATATCAAGAGTAAAGAATATCCACCAAATGCTTCAGAAAATGATAAGCGCACCCTCCGCAAGTTGGAAATGAAGTTTTTCTTAAAATGAGAGATATTGTACAAGAGAAACCATGACATGGTTCTCCTAAGGTGCGTCGAAGGAAGAAAGGCCAATAGGATTATGGAGGGAATTCATGACGGAGTTTGTGGTACTCATGCAAATGGGCACATGATGGCTAGACAAATTTTAAGAGCTGGCTATTACTGGCTGACTATGGAGACAGATTGTATTAAATATGCAAGAAAATGTCACAAATGTTAAATTTACTTGGACAAGACTCATGCTCCTACTTCTCATTTGCATACTTTGACAGCTCCTTGGCCTTTGTCTATGTAAGGCATGGATGTGATAGGACCTATTGAACCTAAAGCATCAAATGGGCACCGATTCATTTTGGTAGCCATAGATTATTTTACTAAGTGGGTAGAAGCAGCTTCTTACCGAGATGTGACAAAAAGAGTTGTAGTCAAATTCATCAAGAAATAAATTATTTGTCGTTATGGTCTTCCTGAAACCATAATTTCTGATAATGCAAGGAATTTGAACAATAAATTGACAAGCGAGCAGTTTAAGATCAAGCATCTCGACTCAACTCCTTATCGACCTAAGATGGAAGGTGCAGTGGAAGCCACCAACAAAAACATAAAAAGAATCGTTGAAAAAATTACTGTAACTTATAGGGACTGGCATGAAATGCTTCTGTTTGCCTTACATCGTTATCGCACCTCAGTCCGTACTTCAACTGGGGCAACGCCATTTTCATTAGTTTATGGTATGGAAGTTGTTCTTCCCGTTGAAGTAGAAATTTCATCATTGAGAGTTATCATGGAAGCTAAGTTACAAGAGGCTGAATGGGTCCAAAGACATTATGAGCAGCTAAATTTTGTAGAAGAAAAGAGGTTGATAGCATTATACAGAAGACACCTTTACCAAAGAAGAATGATGAAAACCTATAGGTGCACCCAAGAATGTTTAGAGAGGGAGATTTGGTTCTAAAAAGAATCCTTCCATTGCAGAAACATCATCGAGGCAAATGGACCTCAAATTATGAAGGACCATTTGTGGTGAAAAAGGTTTTCTCTGGAGAAGCATTAGTTCTGGCCAACATGGATGGCAACAAGTTTTTAAATCTAATTAACTCAGATCATGATCGAAATTATTATGCATAGTTTCCAATGTATTTCGAAAATTTTCACTTTGATCTCAATATTTTACTTGAAAGATATTTTGTGTATCCATTCTCTATTATAACCTACAAATTCGAACAACATTTTTTATATGTGTGTCTTTTGCCATAATTGGAGATATCATTTATAAAATATGTTCTCTATTCATCTCTTCCTATTTATGAATGACGGTAGTTGCTTACATTCACGTTCTCCAAGGTCACTTGTTACTCGAGGGGCATAGGAAGCCTAAAGATAAAGATATTTGTTCTTCAGAATCGTTGGGGCAAATATGACGTTACAAAGTTATTAGGAGCAAAGTCGTCATCTCATTTAAAGAGTTTGGCCAAGTCTCAGTTCGTTTGTGTACTCTCGATTCAGTTCAAAGGGTTCTGAAGGAAAGCAAAATACGGTGATCCGGCTATCTGGACAATCCCAAGTTTTATTACAAAAACAAGTGATTTCACTCTATTTTTTTTTCACATCCAAGATAAAATTTTCTATTATCATCATGCATCAAACGCATTTCATGCATTGTTCATGCATTCTCTACATTTTTTCTTGAAGAAATCTCCAAAAAGCCTTAGGGCAGGAAATTTCGTGACATCTCTTTTTGCTCAAGTAAGCGTGTTTTTTGGTTAAATCGAACCCGATCAAAGATCGTGATCAAAGCTTGTGTCAAGCCAGGTCTGTTACCTTCTTATTTTCCCGTTGGTTAAATCGAACCCGATCAAAGATCGTGGTCGAAGCTT
>NW_019104552.1:1066390-1085484 GCF_001995035.1 Momordica charantia | reverse complement strand
TAAATCGAACCCAATCAAAGATCGTGGTCGAAGCCTGTGTCAAGTCAAGTCCGTTACCTTTTAATTTTCCCATTGGTTAAATCAAACCTATTCAAAGATCGCGATCGAAGCTTGAGTTAAGCCAGGTGTGTTACCTTTTAATTTCCTGTTGGTTAAATTGAACCCGATCAAAGATCGTGATCGAAACCTGTGTCAAGCTAGGTCCGTTACCTTTTAATTTCTTGTTGGCTAAATCGAACCCGATCAAAGATCGTGGTCAAGCCTGTCAGGCAAAGTTTGTCATCCTAACGTTATTTTAATAAAAATCTCACCTTCCCAATACTTTGTCTTTGGCCTTTGTCTACCCTTTCAATTCTGGAAGGATACACAAAGGGAGACAAGCTGTAGACACCGTATTTGGTCTGGCTCGCTTTTGTTAAAAAAATTATTATTATTGATTTATTTATTATTTTATTATGTTTATTGATTTATGTTAAAATAACATAATTTACTTTATTATAAGTTTTAATTAAATCAAATTAAGTTTTAAAATTAGATTTTGTTTGAAAATAATTGGTTTTATTAGGATTTTATTTAATTGATTATAAGATTTAAAAAACTAATATTTTTTTTATCTCCTTTGATTTTTTCCTAGTGCTCTTCCCTTATTCTCCTCCCTCTTTTTCGCTCTTTCTCTCGCCTCTTTTTCTTTTTTACCATTATATTTGTTTAAAGAGGGCTGCAATGTAAAGGGAAAACACACAGAGAAGAGAAACAAAATAAATCTCATTCACTTCCTTCTTTCTATTCACCATCATCTTCTCATTCTTCCTTCACCATCTCCTCCTTTATTTTTATTCTGTTTTTTTACCACCATCATCTTCTCTTCTTCTTCACCCACACTGGCGACCTCCGGCGACGATACTCCAGTCGCATCACAGTAGTCTGACGCAAAGCTCTACAATCCTGATAGACAGAAATAATACAACGAATCGGGCTACCAACCTGCAATTGCACGAAATTTTGACAATATCTACAATCGACGTATAGATCTCCGACGACCCGACTCCTACCATAGCTCAAGTGCTCCTTCATGACTTCAAACTCGCGGGCACACCAAGGAATTCCTCTGTGCAATACGTGTTTTTAAAAAATGCTTTGGAAATGATTTTTTAAAATGAGTTTGTTTAAACATTCTTTTTAAAATGAGTTTGTTTTAAATATGATTTTTTTTTAAATAAGTTTGCTTTAAATATGATTTGTTTTAAACAAGTTTGTTTTAAATGGATTTTTTAAGTAAGTTTTAAAGCAAGTTTGTTTTATATAGATTTCAAATCTAAAACAAAATAAAGTCTTTTTTTTTTTATTTTTGGTTTTATTTTTTTATTTTATTTTATTTTTTTTAACAAAATTGCAAAACAAATATTTTTATTTTGAAAAGGAAATTAAGATTGTATCTTGTGGTGTTGGCATAGTGGTAGGTTTCTTGAGAGTAAATTTGCATTTCCGAAGTTTGAGTCTTTGCTTCTCCAAGTTAAAATTATTTCATTTTATTATTTTTTATTTTTATATCATTGTTTTTACTAAACAAATATTTTAAATAAAAAAAAACTTTTCGTTTTTTTTAACAAATTTAAAAAATAAAACGTTCATATTTTGAAACAGAATTTAAGTTGTATCTGGCAAGAACTTTGGATGTTATCTATCATAATAAAAGTTCGAGCCTTTATGTGTAACATGATTTCTTTTTATTTTTTATAATTTTTTTACTAAAGAATTATTTCGAAAACTCCAATGACGGAAATTGGAATCTTCCAATATTCTCGAGATGATAAAATTTTTCTAATGACCTTCGTGCCACTCTTACCTATTAATTCATATTTTATAACAAAGTGTGAATTAATATAACGTGGGACATTTCCATCAAAATACAAAAATAATTTTCTTTTGGACCAAATAAAATAATAGGTTAATTTTTTACAAAATTTGGTACCGTTTTCGAACGGGTGTCGTAGGGTGCTAACACCTTCCCTACGTTCAGTCGACTCCCGAACCAAATTTCTGTTTTCGTAGTCCAAATTTTCTTGTTAGGTGACTAATCACACCTCATAGATGATTGGTGCCGACTCCAAACCCTTATCTAGAAAGAGACCCTTCAAGGGATGACGTCGACCGCTTGCATCACGGTGACGTTGCGACATCAAGCTTATAAATTCAAACCTAACAACAACACATGAAATAAAAATCACAAAGAACACATATAACTAAGATTATATGTACATTTAAGTCACAATCAAACTACCCATTAAAGTTCATTCACTAATAATTTGGACACTTGAATAGAAATCAATACAAATCCACCGAAAAGTTGTCATAATTAAAATCTCCAAATTTTAGAAACACAAAGAAGCACAAAGAATCCTAAAATTCTCAAATTTTCAAATAAAGTTCCAAAATCTTGAAAATTCTCAAAACACAGACTAAGACCATGTACCTACTAATTCCCCCACACACTCACTTTCAAGATTTATCAAGTTCATCTCTCTCTACTAACAAAATAAAGTTCCAAAACAAAAACTCAAACAACAACTTCCAACTAATTATAATTCCACAAACTCAAAAAACAACTCCTAACTAATTCCACAAACACAATATCATCTACATACATGCATTTGTGTAAGCCCTAAAACTATAACCAAAAACAAAATAACAATCATAAATCAAACTTTATACATAAAAATAAAGGGAGAAAGAGAATTGACCTCAAAGGGGAGTGAGACGGCAACGGTGGCGAACAGAAGGCGTCGGATAGCGACGGCGGACAGAACGAGGCGAGACGAGGTTGGCGGCGGACGGAACGAGGCGCGGACAAGGGTGAGTTCTCAAATCGACACAAAATTGAAATTGGAGAAGGAGAGTCGATTTTGGGGACTTTTGGGGACGAAATAAGTTTCGTCACCAAAAGCCCCCCATCGCATCGCCAAAAGACAGAAATAAAAAATTGGGTGGGTGAAATTCCACCCAACTTTTGGAGACGACTTCCAGATTCAGCGCCAAAAGAGTCTTTTGGTGACGAATCTAGAAGTCGTCTCCAAAAGGCAAGATTTCTAGTGATGACTTCTGCACTCCGTTGCCAAAAGCCTCTTCTGACGATCCAAATTCTACCAAACTAGGACTTTTGGCGACGAAATTAGGATTTGTCGTTGAAAGTTCGGGCTTTCGACGACGAACATCATTGTCGTCGCCAAAGTGTGGACTTTCAACAATGAAAATGATGTTTGTCGTCGATAGTGTGGACTTTCAGCGACGAACATCACTTTCATGGTTGAAAGATACCTTTAGCGACGAAGTTGCTTTGCATTGTCATAGGTCTCGTCACCAAAACTTTAAATTCTTGTAGTGGCAATTGCTGCAAGGGAGCGGAATATAAAAGCATATAGTTTATGTGATCATTACTATACTAATGAATGTTTGTCGGCTTGCAAAGGCTATTTTTTTAGTTGGTAATGTCTCTGAGTGGAAGATACCATCAGACTATGTTGAAATAGAAGTCTTATATCCAAAATTTGTGGCAATAATGGTTGGTTGGCTCTAGAAAAAAAGAATTACATCCGTAGGTGAAACCCTGAAAATGCATGGATGTTGCAGATGTGACCACTGACATATCGTAATCCCATTGCATATAAGGACAAGTGAAATGTATTGAATTAAACTAAATGCTTTTTGGACTGCATGCAATTTTTGTTTGCGATTCCTGTTTGCAATTCAATTCTGGATAACTTATGTAATTCAGCTTTTGACAACTTTTTTATTCGTAATACAATTTCAGGTCCATTGATTATCACAAATTTTGTTGTTAGATTCGTAATGCAATTCCAGGTACATTGATTATCACAAATTTTATGGTCATTTTAGATTCTGCTTTTTTTTCTTGCAACAATATATTACGACATTGCAAAGTATTACAACTTATTGTAAAGTGAAAATGCAAGTTCCAATCCATTCAATAGCATCTATGAGTTCGAAATAGTTTCAAATAAAGCAAATGAGTTAAAGAAAAACAAGAATATAAAAGTAGAAGTCATTTTTATATATTTTTTTTCTTACAATATGTTGCACTGTATTGCAACAAATTGCAATGTATTATAATGCAAAAAGTCAAACAACAACCTACGAAAATACAAGTTCCAATCCATTTAATAACATCTTTATGAGTTCGAAATGGTTTCAAATAAAGCAAATGAGTTAAAGAAAAGTAAGAATAAAAAGTAGTCCGTCATTTTTAGATTATGTTTTTCTTAAATATAATACACTGTATTGCAACATATTGCGATGAACTATAATACAAAAAACTAAATAATAACCTATGAAAATGCAAGTTTGAATCCATTTAATAGTATCTTTGAATTTCAAATGGTTTCAAATTAAGCAAATGGGTAGAAAACAAAAATGGAAAAGTAGTAGTCAGTTTTAGTTTTTTTTTCCGCTTGTAATGCATATAGTGTAATGCAAAAACCAAACAATAACCTATGAAACTCCAAGTTACAATCCAACAATTCTCATTTAACCTGCTCTTTTTTATTGCAATGCAAAAATTTAAACAATAACCAAGAATATTCAAGAGCATCTATAACAATAAATAACTTCCCTCCATCTAAATGGCAAAGTTAAATCATTAATACAAAGGAATATTTGTCCATAATTGGAAGGCCAGTTGTCTTGTAAAATAATTCATGTTCTCGTGATTTAGAGTTCCAAAATGAGCACCAGTTACAATGTATTCGAAAAACTTAATCATAAATACACCGCAATCATTACCATTATGTCATTAGGTTGAATTGGTGTCGAATCTACAATTACAACTTGTCAAAGCTGCACACGTTCAAGTGACGCATCTCCGCTATCAAAGAATCCAGTATTGTGCAACGTCAATGACATTAATATTTGCACTAACTCAAAAAAGTAAAAACAATGTCATCTCTTCTATTGTATAATATAACGGGAGGGAATCTCATACCCTATCATCTATATTTTTTAAATAGCTCCAAATAAATCAAATTGGTAAAAGGAAAACAAGAATATCTAAGAGAGACGACCATTTTACATTATGTTTTTTTTTCTTGCAATATATTGCAATGCCAAAATCCAAGCAATAACCTATAAAAATGCAAGTTTGGATCGATTCAATATCATCTATATTTTCTAAATAGTTTAATAAAGCAAATTGGTAAAAGAAAAACAAAAATATCCAAGTGAGATGACTATTTTCCATTCTGTTTTTTTTTCTTTCGATATATTGCAATGCCAAAAATCTAAGCAAGAACCTGTAAAAAATACATATTAAATGGATTGAATATCATCTCTAGATGGCTCCAAATAAAGCAAATCTATGAAAGAGAAACAAAAGTATCCAATAGAAATGACCATTTTACGTTATAGTTTTTTTCTTACAATATATTGTAATATTTTAGAATGCCAAAATCAAACAAGCAAACCAAAAATTCAAGTTATGAAGAAGAAAATACAAGCTACGAAGATGAGAATGCTTAGAAGAATAACAAAATTAAAACGAAGAACCAAGAAAGAGAGCTGATGGAACTAAAATAGTGTTTGGTTATGTCATCGAGTAAGAGCATACTTGAACCAAGCTTACTGAAATTTGTTGTCGCTGCTTGAAGCAAACTCACCGGAGTTTGTCGTCTTGTTCGCATGTGCTACAAGGAAAAGATTTGCTAGATTTCGTTCGTTTGGGAGTTTGTTCATGTCACACCTCAGTCGTATGGGTTTAGCACTGCCGTCATCGCCTCAATCTTCAAAATAAATGGAAGCTTGGTCGTCATAAGAAATTGAAGGTCAGCGACATGTGTGAGTGTTTTTTCGGTGTGAGGAGGTTTCAAAATTGAGGATTTCACGTGGGAGTTAAATTTGGGGGAAGGGGAACCGTAACAAGGATAGTTATGATTTTTCATCTCTTAAAAGTTATAGTACTCTTTAAATGAAAAAGTGGTATTAAATCTCTTTAACCCTATTAAAAAGGTCTTACTTTTGGCAATTTCTAAAACAATTTAATACCCCATTGTTATTTATAATATTTCGTGTTAGTGCTATTAAAAAAAATCATGTTTCGCATTTGCATAATTAATGCATTTTTCATCTTATTTTAACCATTTTAACTTTCACACTAATTTCAATTCAAATTAAAAATCTATCATTTAATTGTGTTCTGTACATTTAACAAAAAAAAAAAAATTAAGTGATGTATTTGTACAAGTTTAGAATAAATTTGAAGACAAATTAATGATGAAAACATAAAATAATGCAGTACAAAATATAAAGACTGAAAATGACCAAACAATCCATCCGAATTAACTACCCCAAAAACAAAGAGAAACTATCCTTAATTTCCATTAAAAGAAAATAAGTGACGCAAACATATTATCAAAAAAAAAAACTTAAAATTATAATTTACTACCTAAACTTTTCTCCAATAAATTCCTAAAACTTAGTATTTAGTAGGTTTCTAAACTTAGAATATTAAATTCAATAGGTCCACAAACGTCCCAAAATTTTTAATTTTGTGATTATGTAATCTATTAGATATTCCTTAAAATCAAGAAATTATTTAAACTAGTTTGTTACCACGTGCCCTATGAATCTATATCTAATTACATAATTCTTTTTATAATTATTAGAATAATTTTTAACATGAAATATAAATAATATATTAATTATTATTAATAGATATTATACCATTTAAAATTTTGTCAAATAATCAAAAATTAATTTTATGTAATTTTTTGTTTTATAAAAATTGGTTAATGTTAAACATTAACCTGCCTATTAATTGAAAAATAAAAGATATATTATAGAACTAATAATAAATTTTAAACCTTTTATTCAAATAACATTATAATATTATAAAATTATTAAGGACTATAATAAACACTAAAAAGAAATTGAATACTTCCTTTTGAATTAAATAATTTTGTCAATTATTCCTCTCAAATATTTGGTAACTCACTTTTAAAATTTTTATGATAATATATTTATATTATTGTTATTAGAAAATAAGACAAAAATAATTTTAAAACATGCTAAATTTCTTAGACAAATTGAATCTACAGGACATTAAGCTAATAAATTTCAAAGCAAGCACAAATATTCTAAAATAAAAGTAATATGAATTATAAAAGAATAATGAAAAAAAAAAATAGTATGTAAAAAAGCAAAACAAAAAAAAATCTAGATATATACACATTTGTTAAAATAGAATTTGTCTCATCTCATAGTTTTAAAACAAACATCATTGTTAAACTACATCTAAGTGAAATTATATCATCTAGAACTGGATTTGAGATATAGATTTGACTAATCTCATCCAAATTTTATGTATCACATATCTTGAGCTACTTCAATTTCAAAATTAAAGAGATCTTGAGAGCGACAGATTGAGAGACTAAAACATGCCTCCTTTTATAGCAGAGGACGGAAAAAAGTTATAAAACTTTTTGAAATTTTTTTTTAAATTATTGAGGAATGAAACGGCAAATCTTTTCGTATTCTATCTTTTTTACCCTCTGCGTATTTATTGTTAATAATTAATTAATTTGCTATTCAAGAATAATTGTTAATGAGATATTTTGTAAATTTAAAATTTGACAATGGATAAAATAGTCTATTTTTTTAGAGGTTACTTTTTAATAGATTATAGATCTAAAATTGTTGAGATCCATTTTTTTAAAATTAACTTTTTAATAGGTTATAGATCTAAAATGGTTGAAATCATTCACTCGTTCATAAATTAAATAATAACATTTTAATTTATACTAAAAAATTAATAATAACACTCTTTTAGTATTCCAACTTTTTAAATTTCATATACTTGTTATAATTGACAATTAATTTGTTATTTATTATTGATAATTAATTAATTAATTTAATACTTAACATTAATTTTATATACCATATTTTATAAGTTTATAAGTTGAAGAAAAGGTGATAGTCAAAAAATGATTTTTCCGATCTTCCATTTTTAATATATTATAGATGTTGAACTTTTTAACCTGATATCAAATTAAAAATAAAGAAATTCAAATGATAGTAACAAAAAAGAACATTAATTATAAAAGAACAACAAAAAAAACAATAGTAAAAAAAATATTTCAATCCTAAATACACATGTTCACTCTTAATAACTACTACGGTTCCTTTACAACTTGATGAATATGCCACCAACATCTCGAGATGTTTCAAGATTCTTTGAGAGATGTTTTGAAGAAACTAAAAATAATAGTACAAGATAAAAAGTTAGAGAAACTTTTGATGTTCTAAAAGTTTTTAAATTCTAGTATAAATTATAATCAAAGAACAAATTAATTTGATGTTGTAAGGAAACTTTTTGGATTCCTAACCTTTTAAATCCAATGCATTTATTAGTATTGTTAATTAATAATTAATAAATTATTTTAATATTTATAATAATATATTAATGGCATAGTTGGTAAATTAATAAATTTATTAAGGGACAAAAATATCCAAAAATATTTTTCCTACCTTCTTTTTTAATATAGTATAAATTTTTTGTGATACATGTGAAGATGAGAGATTGGACCTAAACACTTCCTAAAGTTCGAGGGATAACATTAAAAGCTTAGAAACCTATTAGACCTCATTTAAAGTTCAAGGTCGTATTAGATACAACTGGTCCCTAAAGCGATCCACGACCCTCCTTGAAGATCACTCCAAAAGATCAACCTAAATATATCTTTTAATTATTACTAAATCTAATTTTAAACCAAAGTCATCAAACACACCCAAACAGTTGAACAATAAGCAGAAACTGTTCATCAAAGAGCAAAATCTCTTGCGTTCGTGCGCCTAGTGACACTTTTGACTATCATTGGGAACTCAAAAAAGACATGCTCCCTATCAAAGAATTTCCACATGTGTCTTCCTCAATGAACAAACATAATTTCAGTTCTGTTCAAAGAATAATCAATAGAAATCAAAAGAACCCACCTTTTCGAATGTCTAATTACGCCAGGCTCGACATGACCTGAAATGTTGACACGAGCAAAGTAGCTTTGAGCTTATATTTATGCTACTTGAAAACAATCAGCATTTCGGCTTAATCTAAATGCTATTCTCTCAACATTCTATATTTGGTGATCATATGTGCCAATTAACTTTTAATGTTCAAAAGAAAAACATTATTGAAAGTACAGCAAGAAATCCAAACCTTAGATGCTAACAAATCCATTGATCCATCTAAATAACGGATAAAAAAAAATTAAAAACTATTCATCGAATGTGATGAAGTTCACCATTTAATCCTCGTATTCGCCAGCATGTTCCAAGAGATAGTTGGCAGCCAATTCCTCATTGCGGTCGCAAGCTAAAAATGCCTCAATCACTTGATCTCTATCAAACCCCATTGCTTCCAGCTACAATGGGTGTACAAGAGAGAAGACAGTAAATAGATTGTTGATTGATATCAGGACGTATTTAAATGAAGATAACTTACTCGTTCGATCGCTTGCTGCTCAGCTGGCGTGACATTGATAGCATGGGGCATGTCTTGGTCAGGCTGATCAAATAGATCCCTGGAAGAAAAGAAAAATTCAGACACATGTCTATAAACAAATATAAAGCATTGGCAACAAATGGACGAGAAGACTTGCCCTTCGAAGCCCTCAAGAGGCTCATTTATTAACTGGAGAAACTCTGCTTGATGATCCTGAATTAATCTCAAAAGCTGAGGGTTCTGCTTCCCAAGCTCCTGAAGCATGGCCTGAAACAGAGGTAAAGTTCACACGACTTGAGATTTAGCCAAAAGAACCACAGATTCAAAGCCGAGTCTTTAAGAAGAATAAGACAAACCTGTAATATCTGCGGATTGGCTTGCACCATAGACCGCAATGCTTGGAACTAACATTCGTGTGGATGGTAACAGTACATGTCAGATTTGTCAGAATTAATGCAAATAAATGGAAGCCTAAACAGATCATATAATCAAGTGACATAAAGAAATGCCCTTTGGCTGTAATGTATTTTTTACTTTGCAATTGTTTGCAATACTATGCTCAAGTTGACTGATCATCTTTTCAATTAGCATGAGACTTCAAAGAAGATGCCACGGCTCAGTAAGCTAGGCAGCAAAGATGAACATGTTCTGATCAAAATTGTTCTTAATAATGAAAATTTTCAAAACCAATGAAAAAGTTATCAGAAGGCCATAGGCATTATGGCATTATAGTCATACCAAAATCATTATAAAAAATAAAATAAAAGAGAGAGAAAAAAAAAACGGGGAGAAATAAAGAATACCTGTGGATTGTTTCTAAGGAACTCAAGAGATCCAAGGCTACCACCACCACCACCAGCAGCAGTAGCACCAAGGGACTCCTAAAGCACTAGCTCTCAATGAGTATTTAAAAAGAAGAAAAATGATAAAAAATGACAAAATTTCAAACCAAGTACAAAGTCCTACCTGTGGAAACATATTCAAGGGAGATGAGTTAGGAGCTCCAGAAACAGGGGTAGCAGTTGCACCACCTGTTTCCATAGGCTGGCTAGTTGGGGGACGAGCCACCGGAGCTGCAACTTCTGTGGTTTCTGGAATACCCTGAAAATAAAGCCACATCCAGTAACTAATTTGACACAAAACTAAAAAGACTATTAGTGAAGCAGTTTAAACATACAGAGTACAAATAATCTACTGCCCGCTCTGGATTATTATAAGCTGCACGAAGTGCACGGGTAACCGTTTCTCTATCCCAGTTGCCACCACCCATATCCATTATTTCTTGAATAGTCTGCTCAAGGTTATTCCCAGAAACTAAATTTGAAGCAGCTTGTCCATATGTATCGATTTGCGCACTGCAGCATAAGAAGATATATATATGTGTATATAATTCTTTTTTATAAGAAACCAAGCTTTCATGGAAAATATAAAAGAATATACAAGGCATATCAAAAAACAAAACAGCCTAATAAAATGAGTTCAACCGGTCAACCCTAAAGAAAGGGACTCCAATCCACATCTAACTGATGATTACAAAAAAGGGGGAAAAAAAAACCTTTGAAACCAAAGCCCACAAAGAAGTATTAAATCTGATCAAATCCTATGATTCCTCCCAAGAATTCTAACCCCTCTAAATGTTATGTTAAATCTAATCAAATCCCACCTATCCTCCAAAAATTTCACAGCATAACAAAAATATTAGATAGATACCTCATGGTATTAAAGTTAGAGCATTGACCCAATCACATAAAGAATCTCCAAAAGTGAACAAGAAAACTTGCAGGCAGCAAATTATAGATTCAAAATGATACAGTAGTAAGCAGAAACAGAGCTCATACTTTGTTGTTGGCACATCTGAAGTAGCGACATCCCTTGAGGCTCTGCAAAAGCAATATAGGATTATCTAACTGAAGTGCTGCTAAGTGGGAGAGGACACTATACTGGGATCATCAATAAACTCACGGTGGTTGTGTTTGTGTAGGAGCTTCAGGAGTGGAAGTAGAATTTGATGTTGGAGTAGTTGTTGGTGCATTGGTAGTTGTCTGTCAAGTAGACATACAAAATCAGCTTCAGACAGAAATGCACATAAATTACATTATTGCCCACAAAAAAAGGAGGTAAAATATTTAACCTGAGTAGATGATGACCCAGCTGAACCAACTGTTTTACTCTGTCATTAAGAAAACCAGTGAGACAAAATAAATAAATAACGATACAAATCCAGGAATCTCAGAAAGAGAAAAAGTGATGACAATAAATTAAACAAACGCATGACTGAACAAAAACTCTTGAAAAATCAATGAATTAACAAATAACAAGTAACCACTATTTAGGTGGACAATCCGGAGGAATAATAATACAATTTGTTGTGACATTACCAATCTTATGACAACTCTTTTTTTATATTCGTAAATGTCAGGGCTAGCTTGCGCACGTCTCAAGTAATCTCACGGAACAACCGTCTGACCCTACAATATTTGGTTGCTAAGAAAACTCATAGAGTATTAAAACCTAGATAGGTGGCCACTATGATTTGAACCCATTCTTTCTAAATTCTTTAGAATTTACCTTGACCCCCTTTGGATCACTGGACCAATCCATGATGGTTATYTGTTAAGATTTCAAATATAAGAAAGTACAAGATAACTAACTATATTGCAATATCAAAGGGACGTTACAACATCGCCAACCTCAACATAGCATAGCGAGTTAAGACATATGTGTTCGACTAGAAGGTCGTGAGTTCAAATCCCTCCACCCCCAGATGTTGTATTAAAAAAAAAAAGCCACGTTACAATATCAAAAAAATTTCGAGAAGGCTATCTCTCTCCCAAGAACTATGCTAAGTCCTCCCAAGTCTCACCTTAAACTATTCCAACCAGATGTCCTCTCCCTATTACATCTATTTATATCCAACTTACCCCTAACTAATTACCACAATGTCCCTAACTAATATACAAATACTATTTCCAAACTATCCATATTAGGACTCTCACATTACCCCACCCTTCAAAGACACCTTGACCTCAAGGTGTGGTTAAACAAATTTAACCTTTTTTTTCACCAACAAAATTAGAAACCTAGTCAGATATCTAACTCTAGGTTTTGAATCTGTTGTTCTGATGGGTGTGCGGCGGACGGTGGCTCGTGCGGTAGATGGTGGTGGTGGGTGGCATACAACCTAGTACGATAGCCGGTGGTGATGGTGTGCGAGTCGGCAGGGTAGTGGCAACGCCAGACAATGGCGTGCAATGGTGTGCAACAACAATGGCGACGTTGGTGTGTGACAAACGCATCGGACAACAACATGCAGCAGACAGCAGCACACTTGTTCGACAGATGCATGACGGGCAGCAGCGGTCATCGTAGAAGCAGAGTCTGCGTGAGATGGAGGATGACACCGAGTCCATTCTGTGGTGCGACATCGCACCCTGCATGTAGTCGTGTGGAAAAGGGCAACAGTAGAAACGTCGGTGGTGAAAATTGCCCTCGCACAACGACATTGGTGGTGCAGGTGAACGACGGTTGGAGGGTTTCTTGTGGCGAGTAGGGTTACTTTCTCCACATGGGTAGGGTGTTTGCCAAATCGGGTCAAGTTTTGGGATTAAATCCATATGCCAAAGTATCCAATATTTTTGTCTTTTTAACAAATCGGCCTTTTTAAATTGGTTTAGCCCTAGCTCCAGCCTAAATAGTTTATTTCCTTTAGATACAACCTTGTATGGTTACCCTAACCCTAGCCTCATGCTTTCTCCCCCCGTGCACCTTACTTTTCCATAGTCGCCCAACCCTCTTACGCAACTTATTTTTCTGCCACTTCTTCCTCTGTCAGCCACCATCTAATTCTGATCTGATGCACGCCGAACTCTTGTCGTTCCTTCTTCACCCTCCGATTTCTCCTTCATCTTGCTTTTCGAACTCATTCCATCTTCACCTACTTCCCTTCTGCTGCTTCTTCGTTCGCCATCCGTGCAACTCTGACCCCATGCCCACCAGAATCTTGTAGTTCCCTCTTTGCCATTTTATTTCTCCTTCGTACTTCCTTTCAAGCTTTTTTTGTCGTGGTCATTGCCTCCTTTTTCTCCTTCTCAATATCCTCACCCTCGGTCAACGACTATTCTTCTCGTATGTTTTCAAAGGATGATCCTTGCACGGAAACGCTTTCAAACCTTGATTGATTTTCCATAGCACTCTAGTCGGGATTCTTGGGTTCGATCGCCACCTTCTAACAACCCTCCGCCCCTGCTTCCGAACGCCTAATAGCTATAGGATGGGTCTCTTAGATGTTGATCCTTTCAACAATTTGACTTCGCTAACCCATTTTTCATTTATCGCATTATCCATCGTGCTTCTTCTACCGGTAAACCCCATTGAATTTCTCTCATAATTTCACTATCTTCGACCAACAATCTCTGTAACTTCAGCACTGATTCTAATACAAGACCCATGGCCAGAATTGATGATCTCATGCCAATTTGTTAGGAACCCGAATGCAAGAAAGTAACAAGATAACTATATTGCAATATCAAAGAGACATTACAATATCAATAGCCTTTCAAGAGGGCTATACCTCTCCCAAGACCTATACTATGTTCTCCCATCTTAAACTATTCCTCCCAGATGTCCTCCTTCTCTCCCTATTACCTCTATTTATATCCAACTTACCCCTAACTTATTATCATAATGTCCCTAACTAATATACTAATACTATTCCCAAACTATCCCTATTAGAACTCTCACATTATCTTATCACAACTCTTATGAATTTCATTTAACTACGTTTAAAACCTTTTTTTTAGATAAGAAACTTCTCTGTATTGATCAAAAAAGAAAGAACAAACTAGAGGCTGGGGTAGAGGAAACCCCACCAAAAAGCTAAACAACCGCTTTCCAATTGTGCATAAACATGGAAAGGTTGTAATTACAAAAGAATTTGCTATAATTGATACGCCACCGAGAGGTCGTGTGCTGTACATTCCTACAAAAAAGTAGTTAACTTATCTTCAAACATGCGAGAATTTCTTTCTAGCCATAGATTCCAGAGGAGAACCCTCGAAGCACATTTCCAAATAAACTTAGTCTTCTTAGGAAGAGTCCACCCGTATAGCACTTCAACCATCCAATCATCTATCATTTTTGGGAAGCAAACAGAGATTTCAAAGGTGTCTAATAGGAGAAACCAGTTCTTTTCCACAAAAGAACAGTGCAGAAATATGTGATCTATATTCTCACTGTGATTCAAACAAAAGGAGCAGACCGAAGGGGATAACACCCAATTCTTGCACTTTTTTGTAAATTCTCATGTGTATTAAGGCTTCTATGAGCTAGAGACCAAAGAAAGACTTTGATCTTTTTTGGGACCTTAAAATTTCATATTGCCGAGATGAGGGGTGATCTCAAAGAAGGGCTACGATCCATCAGCTTCAAACAGGCTGAGCGAGAAAGAACTGACCATTTTTTCCTAGAGACCACAAAACCCGATCCTCTCCCTCCCCCAATCTCACCACATCGATAACTTGGATAAGATTTATCCAGTTTTCAAGCTCCCAAACAAAAAGACCTCTCCCAATCGTTCTCATTAGCATTCCAACACTCCATGACTATTGCTTCCTTTTTGGTAGAGAGATTGAACATGTCAAGGAACATCTTTTGGAGAGAATCATTCCCAATCCAAATGTCTGACCAGAATTTAATTACATTCCCTTTCCTCATCTTGAACTCAAGGAACTTGGAAAAAAACGAGCTATACTTGAAAATATCGAACCACGGTCTTCCCCTGGCACATCCTTTAGGAGGAAGGGTATTCCACCAGTGAGGATCTTCACCGTAAATGCTAACTATAACCTTCCTCCAAAGAGCATTGTCTTCGTGAGTGAATCTCCAAATCCATTTAAGGAGTAAACTATTGTTCTGTCGTTGTAAAGCTCCTATACCAAGACCTCCATATTGCAACGGAAGAGCGGTCTTTCCCCAATTCACCAGGTGAGAAATAGAGCCATTATCGCCATTCCCTTTCTAGAAGAAATCTCGAGACAGCTTCTCAATTTCATTTATGACCTTCATAGGAGCCTTTAAAATTGAGAAGAAGTAGAGGGGAAGACTTGTGATCACCGATTGCGCGAGAGTGAGTCTACCACCTTTTGAAACGAAGAGGTTCTTCCATTTGTCTATCTTTTGCCTTACTTTATCAATCAGAGGATCCCAGAAAGCTTTTTTCTTATAATTGCCACCCAAAGGAATTCCCAGATAGGAAAAAGGAAGCCAAAACCTTTGGCCACATAGTCTGCTTCTAATAATGCAAAGCCATAAATTTTGATAAAACTATGTCTCCCATTTAACCAAATAGGTAGTCAACATAAAACATAAAAACAAAGTTCGCACTATTTCCCACAAGCAGATCTAGACTTCACATCCTGCTCAATAACTATCGGTAAGGGATTAACCCCAATAACCAACTTACTGCATGAAGAAACTATTTAACGAAACGGAATAAAGATCAAGAACTCCTGTATACATATCAAACTTATATTAAGGAATGGTAATGGCAAATTATAAATTTTTTTTTGTTTTATAACTGGGAGTCGGAGCTTTACCCAAGGGCACCCGCACCCACCCAAGGCCCAGACCCAGAGACATCAAGGATTTTTGGTATTAAACTCACCAGAAGGTTTGAACCTGAGACCTCTAAGCCAATGTGACCAAGAGATCTCAAGTCCTTGCCAACAGGGCTGCGCCTTGGAGCCAAAATTATAATCATCAAACCACTATCTTGACATCATCTATGTCACAAAGAACAATATTATTTAGACATTCTAGAAAGAACCGTTTCCTAAAACAATGATTTTAAGATACCATTTGAAATAATGAAAGGAATTGTATGAATATATTCAACAACAAGATTAAATTTTCTTGCATATAGAGAATGATTCATAATATAGTTATTGTTGTCGTTCACAAGACATCTCAGCATGAAAATATCTATTACCAAACATATCATATTTTTCATGGAAGTGTAAAAAAATTCTAATATTTACCCTTGGGTGTTAAAGTAACATCAATATAACTTCACACTTTGACAGATGTTGAACATCAAAACATGAGCCACTAGGCCAATGATAGCCACAAGATGGATACTAATAGTATACTACAGTGACTTTAATCCGCAATTCTCATAATATAAAAGAAGATAATCGTGTAGTAGTTCATCATAGCCAAAGCCATTTGTATATATGCAATATAATAGTCAGAAAAGCAGCCTTATTGTTTCTTAAAGGGTATTCAAGTTAGCTACAACACAACATACCTTACTAAGCATAACAACGAGAAAACCATCTCCAGAAACCTTGTTCTCTGCTAGGGTTGTTTCATCTTTTAAAACCTTCCCATTGTGGATTAACAATTGCTGACCACAAGGATAATTATCTTTTCCTTGTACATCTTCAATGTTCTTCTTTACACCCAAGACCTAGTTAGGTGGACAAAAGGTAGAAGAATATTCAATAAAATTAAAAAAAGAAAGACATTTAACTTGTGTAAAAGAAATCATTTCCAGCATGATTTACGAATCACCGACATATGTTAAGCTCTTTAATAGACAATTTACTTCTCATAAAAACATAGAATGCCATAAAAATAATGTCATAGATGTAATTAATAGCATAAAAATGTGTAAAATAAATAAAGCTAATAGAGGGTACTGGGCAGGACGAGCTAGGATTGAACTCATAAAAACATACTATGGCATAAAGTAATGCTGTAGATACAATTAATAGGACAAACAAATGCACTAAAGAGATACGTAGGAGTCAAAATCAACTTCAGATTGGAGATATAATAAAACCGCTCTCCAGCTAACCAATATAAAAAAATGAGTGGTCGTGAGATCTTTGGCCCCTTTCTTCTTAGAGATATATGACACACAATCAGTCCCAAATCTCATGACCTTAATCTCCCTCAGGCATTAGAATCCTAACTTTGACTTCCACTATCTCACAGAAGTAGCAAAAACTGCACCCCACAAAATAATTTAGAGAAGTCCGTACAGAAGTTAAATAAAAAGGGGTGCCTTCACTTCAACTCCAACCAAAATCGAAGTAACCCAACACAGCTGGACCATGTTTCAGAGTCTACTGTATGAGTTCCCGCCAAGGTGATAGTGGACAAACAAGTCATCAATATCCCCCACTTTCCTAATGGAGATTGTATTTCAGAAGATTAAGGAATGCGAGACGGTGCCTCTTTTTAATTTTCACCATGTGTATAATCCTTCTAAGGGTCATCATCCAAACAAAATCCTAAGTATTCTTAATAACCTTCAACCTGAAAATCAACATAAAATAACGGGGAGTAAAAGGTTGATGCAGAGAAATGGAACAAAGATTTCCATTTAAAATCCTTGAATGTTCTAAATACTGGTTGTCCTGGTCGTTATATGATAATTTCCTAAAAAATATTACATAAATGTGCAGTTCCATCACCTACTTGTATATATTCTATAACAGGCCAAAAAAAGGGTAAAAGTTGACCTCAACTATTTTTGTCCCAAAGAGGTGAACGTAAACCTCAATCTAAAAAAAATCATAAAGTACAAAATCGTGTGTTATTAAATATAATGGTTATTCAAAGTATAAAGACAAAAAAGTCTCACGTCCACCAATTGTAGCATTCTTTCTTAGTAAAGATTCTAACATCAGTGTGATCACCTTATTGTTTATTCCTGGCTCAAGTACTAATATGCCAAACAACCACAACAACATGTTGTAGTAGCATTAATTACATAATGAATTTTTGTACTTTAAAATTTTAAATAATAGGCAGTATTTCAAGCCATTGCATGAATTACAAAACTTCTGAACTGAACCTCACTCCGTTTTGGGTGTTGGGCTATTCTAACAAGAGGCAAACACCTTTTATTAACCAAAAAGGACAAGGGTAAAAAAATTGTCACGCCTCAAGGTCAACCTAGGCATAACTCCTAAAAGGGCCATTTAACATACTGATTATTTAATCATAATGGAAGCAATAAATAATGAAGACCTAAACCCATGTAGAATACTTGGAAGTTAGAAGAAAATAGAGGACCATAATAAATCACAAAGTAGAACAACAAAGAATTAAAAAGAAAGAAAAAACTAAGAATATCATTGCTCCAAGTAATGAAAAAGCAAATAGTGCATTATTATGCAAACCAAAAGCTGACTTTTAAATTCAAATCGACATTTAAGTGTGCCCGGCAGAAATTGAACTTCGAAATATAGAATGGGTTGGCAGCATCTCCTACAAAAATATAACTGATAACGCAAATAACGAACAAACAGACAAAAGGAACATAAAAACGGTGAAGAAACAATAACCTGGAAGGGAAACATTGTGGTCAATATGCAACCATCTATACCACCATTGATTTGATGACCCTCTAAAGGAAACTTCAATTTGCAATAAAAATTCGCCAACCAAAATCAATAAAAATAGAAATTCACGGACCCCTCTCTCCAATTCACATCATCCACCAAAGAACACAAGCGCATTAACAGAAATTCGATATTCTATCTCAATCCGGTGAATTTTCCATTATCCAACGCAACCAAACATG